>NW_006535832.1:39833-51219 GCF_000186305.1 Python bivittatus
ACAGTTACAAACAAAGCCAGGACTGGCATGGCACATTTCGTTGTACAATTTATAACTCTCCCCTTCCCACATTTCGCCCCGTCGTCATGTTACATGCTCCGGATTATCAATACCCCAATAATCCCCCTTAATGTTCCAAATGGCAGGTTCAGCCAGTATCCCGTTGTCCTAGATTGCTCTGCCACTCTGATGTGGTCTTGTTTCCCCCGGGGTTCTTTCCACTGCGCACAAAGCCGGGGTTTCCTTGATCATGCAGTGATCGCCTTCCGCAGCCCATGGCTTTGCTCTTTGTCTCGTGCACACCGCTCATCAGGGTGGATACAATCCATCCACTCTGCGGTTTCCTTGTTAAATGGGTGCAGGTGGCCCATTAATCAGCTGCGGCTCTCACTTCCTCTTTCTCCCCGGCTTGCAAGTGGGCAGTAGAATTGGCTCAGCATGGCTGGCCGGGTTTCCTAGCAGTGCCGCACCAGCTGAACCTGACACTCAGTTTCTCAAAATCGCCTAACCTATCTGTAGCCCCAGTCCCATGTTGAGTAGAAGGAGACATTTTTCAGATTGATTGGAGAGTTGTCCAATAGTTCCATAAGAGTGAAGCTCATCAGTAGCAATGGAATCACCATGTTTTTTTAAAGGCTTTGCTTTCATATATCTCTTGTTGGGAAGGACAATGAAAACAAAAGCTAATACTCCAATCACTAGAAATGTTGTCATTTGAGATCTTTTCAGAGGGGACAATGGTAGAAAGATGGCCCCCACAAAAATATTCATGTATTTATTTGTTGGGTTTATATCCCATCTTTTCCAAAATAGCTTAAGGTGGCTAACATGGGGATCCTTCCTTTTATCCCCCTATGAACCTGTGATGTAGACTGGGCTGAGAGACAGAGAGATTAAACTGGCCCAACATCATTCAGTAAGTTCTCATGGCTGAGTATTGGCTTGAACCCAAGTTTCCTTAGGCCTAGCTCAACATTTAAAACATTGCATCTCACTGGAAAATACAGAAAAAAAATGTGGAACGTGGAATGCTACTTTTAAGAAGAGTGAGAAGAAAAAAATATATAAGAATTGTTCTATGACAAATATCATCTAAGAATGTTTGGCTTAGCTCCAGTTTCCAAGTTTTAAATTTCTATACTATTTCAAGTTGTATGACCTAAAGTTATAGGATGGGCAAAAGAGAACTTTGGAGGTGTCAAGGGTTTTAATCCACATAAACATATTTGGAAAAAAAATGATTATATAGCTTTGAAAGGTCTCACCATTAATTTGCTTTTAATTCTTTCTCCTTTCATCTAAAGTAATAGAACAGCAAGAGACATGAGAGCTGAGGCCAAAAAAAACATATAATTTGTAGGGCCAGTAAGTGCTGGAAATTGCTGCAATCTATCATTGTACTTCCCCCAAAAGGGAGGGAAAAAAAGGAAAAAATGCTTGTGCTTTTTTTTTTAATTGCTATATAATTTATATATGAGAAACAAAAGGCACCATGAAACATGAATCTCCTCCCTCAGTAGTTATATTGAGGAAATAAGAAGGAAAGATTGCTTTGAAAATACACATCTACTCATTTAAATGATGAACATATTAAAAATAGAAGAAAACCAGCCAGCGTGATACTTACACCTTGACCCTAGACATGACTATTAAGAAATAAAGCCCTAACGAGCTTTACTCCCTAATTGGACTACAGGACTACAGCATATATTCTGATTCCACAGAATGTGCACATAGAAGATATACTGTATATCAGCCTATCTGAAGCAACTAGGGAGAGGGGATGCCATTAATAAAGCAGTTAATCTTATCGTTATAAAATTACATAAATGCAGTATGAGAGAGCAAACAAAGCACCACTATCCATATACATTGCAAGCCATGAGTTTTTCTAAGCTGCATACCTGCACTTTTAATGGCAGTGCAACCCATTCAGAATGGCTTGCTTTCCATTTTGAGATCTGCTTCATGGGATTGACTCCATAGGATCCTCAGGGCTGCTTTCTTACTAGCATTTAGTCTTAGTTTATTGGTCTTATTTGAACCCATTACAGGGTCCAAATAGTGCTTTGCACAAATCTCATCTCAAGGACACTAGGAGAAAGAGAACTGAATATTGTTAGAATACTAGTGGCATCCAATTCAACAACTCTCATGATTTTCTCCATAAACTTCAGTGTACATATAGCATTTTAAAATCATCATCATCATCATCATCATCATCATCATCATCATCATCATCATCATCAGTTTGCTTCCTCTCCTAAAAAGCCAATTTCTTGGATCTCAGTTTTATTTAGAACATTATCTATGGTACCTTAGCTATTGGAAAATAATTGGGAAAGGCATTTCCATAGCGCATGGATTTATGCATGTGATTTCCCAACCAATCAACTAGGAAATGTATGTTTATACTGTATGTCCACAAAAATCTGGCAAAAATGGTGCATATCCTGGTTATATTATAACTGGTTTTGCCTAAAGTATCAATCTTGGGTACCAAGTTATGACAGCTATGCAGCCAAAACAGCTACAGCTAAGAAATAAGAGGGAAGTAGCAATGCTTTTGAGAGAACCCTGATTTTTTTTTTTTCAGAAATAGAACACGTCCCTTTCTTAGAAGGCTGATAGTAGTGGTGCCTGAACTACAGCTACTTTTGAATCAAGTAGATTATTTATCCCCACTCCAATCTGGATTCAAGTATGGATATGACAGATGGATTTTGTCTATGTGTATGTGAGAGATGGGGTGCAGTCATATTGATTCTCTTGATACCCCAGTGGTTTTTGAAACCACTGAGTTTGCTGGGCTGTTTTTGTAAATTGGATCTGGGCATCAGGATTATAAATGTTCTACTTCCAGAACTGACTTCAGAAAAAGATATTTGGAGACCTACGTCCCTTACTGTTACAGTTAACCCTGTTTCTTTTCTTTCATTTTCTTTTTTCTATTTTACTTAAATAAACTGACAAACATGGGTCAGGGGTGGAGGACAAGTCATCAAAGCTGCAGATACTGTGATTATTTATCCTTTTTCAAGTTTGATGCATGATTATTATGATGCCATCACATCTGGAATGATCCCTAGCCATCCTGGAGTATCTGTGGAATGTCACAACTGCTACCTTGAACAGGTTTTAAAAGGAACAAGAATTTGCCAGCACACCTCCTTTTCTAGTATGGTGAAGGCATTTACCATTTATCAGAGTGGGAGTGTGATTGAAGGCACTGAATAAAGAAGACAACCAAGATCAATGAGGAAGGAAACCATCAGTGATGAAGAAACAGTGGCAGAATCCAGAGTCAATAGAAGTATCTGTTTCTAAAGACTTCCACACCAGACAGCAAAACAAGAAATTGTGACTGGGGATAATTGTGATGGTCATATCAGAGTTGCTTAGCAAGAAAGTCCAAAGCAAGGAAGCAAGCAACAAATGGGTGGTACTGAAAGAGTGATCTTGGTCCCAGAGCAGGAGAAGCTACGGAGAGTGGGCCAGGTGCTGGATTTTCATGGGGGACCCCAGGAACTAGATATTCAGGATAATGGTTTGGACACAGACATTACTTCCATTCTCTTCCTACTTTTTAAAAATATGCAATTAGAAGAAAGTTGTACCAAATAAACAACAGTAAAGTCAAATGAAAAAGAGAAAGTATAGGAGCAAAAGGTATGAGAAACTAAGAAGAAAGTGAAAATGAGGACAAGAAAAAGCAATTGAATATAGTTAACTGGAATAAAATATAGAATTAGAGAATAGGCAATAACATTAGGAAACAGTTGATGGAAATAAAATGGAATAAGATGCAGACACAGCCTGCAGACACCAGTTCAAACTTTCCACAGCATCCCTAGTTATTGCTAGTGATTTCCTAAATTCCTTAACCTTTACAGGAATTTTTTTTAAAAAAATAGATGGGAAAATAAGGTTAGATTGCATTCTAATGTAAAAATCACAAAACAGTCAATCTGTGATCTGAAAGTCCCCCTGAACTCACAGCAACTCCTTAAGCAGCAGGTGGAAGTCATGGCCAGGATACTTTCACTAGTGTTGGCAGTGCTTCATGATGCCCTGGCAACAGTGGCTCATGCTTTGATCACCATTCATTTGTATTATTATAGTACATTCTACAGTACATGCCTTTAGAGATGACCCAGAAGCTGTTGCTGGTCTAAATGCAATGGCTAATTTTTTGTGGGACATTCCTATCATAATAGAATAATTCCATTAATCAAGTTGATACACTGGCTAGCAGTAGGCTTCAGGGTCCCACTCAAATGCTTATGATGACCTACAAAGCCCTATATGGCATGTTACCAGATTAAACTTCGCATCACCTTGTCAAGATGGCATCTGGTTGTCCAGACTGCAGTAGGCTGGCTTAGAGTCTCCACTCTGTGTGATGTAAGGGGAATATGACCAGGCAATAGGTCTTCTCTGCTGTACTTTTATAGTTTGAAATTCTCAGGGTTCAAGCAGCCCCTTCCCACATGCTGTTTTGTGAAGTTGCTTAAAACATTATTTCACCATACCTTTAACTATGATGATAATGGTGCTGATGCCTATGCTGCTGATGGTGATGATTTTATTGTAATTTCTTCAAACACAGGAATTACAATAAGATCAATGAAAGGTAAAAGATGGCAAGTGTGACAGACCAGTTGGAATGAAGTGAGGGGTCTCACACTCCCTTACCAAAGGCCTTGGTGAATAGCCAAGTCTTCATGCCTCTTCTAAATCACAGCAGAGTGGGGCCAGCTGGACCTTGTGAAGAACCTCATTCCAGAGGCCAGGCACTGCTACAGAGAAGACATGCTTTTGGGGTCCTGATAGATAACATTGTTTAATTGAAGGAACCCAGAGAGTGCTAACCCTACAAGATCAAATTGGCCAGGCAGATTCTATGGGAGACTGAATATTTCTGGTGGCCACCTAGGGGAGTATGTATGTACTGCATGTGTGCATGTGAATGTGTGTGTGTGTGTTGTTTTTAGTCTGTATTCTTACTGTGTTGTATACCACTTAGAGTCTACAGCTTATAGTAGTTTATAATTATAGTAGTGCAAACAGCTGCAGATGAAAAAATAAAGTATTTCAGAATCTGAGATGGGTACAAAATAAATTATAATATGCAGTCAAGAGAGTTTACACGGACTTGTAAACTACAGTTTGGAAGTAAGATTTTGATCTTACAGTTTTTTAAGTGAGGAGTTGATCAACTTTATAAAGAAGTAGATAGTTACAAAATAGGTATCAGTTTCCGCTGATTAAAGCACTAACCTAGCTTAGCTGATAACAAAAAGCTGAAAAAGATCAAAATTGGTTACTTTTTGGTATAGGAGACTACCAAGAAATCCAAATCTATACTCTAGACTACATCCTAGAAGGCAGCAGTGATACACTACTTCCATATTGTTGTTAAGAAAACTACATAGCCTTGCAATTACCAGGACTTAAGGGGAGTTTATCTTTACTGCACTATCAAAAAGATGATTGACTACCCTAATCTTACATTGGATTGTCTCAGAAAGTAAGTTGTTTCACAAAAGACATATAACTTAGAATATTTTCTTATTCAATCTGATGCAAAGGTGGGGGGAGGGAGAGTCATCAGGTGGTCATCTGGACTTCTACAGCCTAGATATCAAAATGATCATCAACAGGTTGTCCTCGTTTAGCTACTCCCTCATTTAGTGACTGTTCACAGTTATCATGGCTATGAAAAAAGTAACTATGCAACCAATCCTTGCATTTATGACCTTTACAGCTCTGTAAAGCAGATGAAGTAAGATTATAAGCACAGTCATGGTTTCACTTAGTGACCATTTCACTTAATTACAGAGTTGCTGGTCCCAATTGTGGTTGCTAAATGAGCACTGGCTGTATTCTTAAAACAGATTTTTTTTTTAAAATTAAGATTAATGTGGAAATATGGTGAATAAATGGACATATTTAAAGCTAGAATGCTTCAAAAATAGACTGGCAGTCAAACAGCCATCATAGCCATCTTAATCAATACATTCTGCTTCACTTAGACAGTCAACAAGATTGTCTTTCAGAGGCAATCAACTATTTCCCCAAAACCGTCAACAAAACTGTTCTGCTGAGACAGTTAACAATTTCCCTTGGGGGGGGGGGGGGGGGGAGATTGCCATTTTGAGATAGTTAATTAAGATAATCATGTGGGATAATAATGTAAGATAATCAGGTGGGAGAGGCTGCCTAGTTAAGTAGAAGAACCTCTCCTACTTCATTAGGTAGCCATCCCCTCCTGAAGATCAGATGATAGGTTTGCAGCTAATCTGCAGGGAGATTGAGGGTACTTGGTAAAGGAGGATGACATTCTTCTGCTTCACTGACAGTCTCCTTGGCCCAGGCAGGAGAAAGTTGTCCCACATCTCTCCATGAACCGAAGAAGATCTATCTACACCTCTGATCAATAGATGCCAGAGGACATCTGACTCTGATTCTAATTGATTGGTCAGTAAAGCATGTATTAGATTTCAATCACAGCAAAAATGTTCCTTGTTGCCTGCTTAATGAATAAGTCTCTACTTTACACCGAAATGACTCAAATAACTTCAGATGTCTGAGTGTGGGTTGGGGTTTGCTGCCTCTCAGATAGGGGTTGGATATATTTGTGGCATGTTTAGGTGCCAGACTTAGTTGCAAGTACATAAGATATTCAAAATGTCCTCGTTCTTGTGAGAGTCTATCATCTACTGCTCACCTTGGCTCTCTTTTACCATCATAATTTCTGAATTCTCAAAGCTTCGGAGCTATTCCTATCCTACTGGAACAGCTTAACACTGCTTAACATTTTCCACCAGCACTGGTATTCTTGTGTTTTGTTGCATTTCATGGTGAGATGTGATAAAAATTTCCATTCAGCAACTAGATTCTTACATGAGAGTTTTTTAATGAAGAAACCCAGAATGTAATCATGATAGATGATCAAAATGGAAACTTAAAGTTAAAAGCTTTTTTTTTTTTTTTTGCCTTTTTAAATTCAGGAGAGCTGTATTTAATGGGGATGTGAAGAAATCAATCAGATTCCTTTTCAAGTGAAATGTGATGATCTGCCAAAACAGAATCCGTTGTGACACAGAGGGGTATGTAACTCATGGACTCCTCTAGAATCTATATTGAAATATTGCATGAAATATTGCATGAAATATATTGCATGAAATACTGCATGCAAAAAAGGGTATATTCGAGAAATAGCATAAGGAGGGTATAAAAGAGAAATCTATATATACACTCACACAACCTATTCAAAAACGGTGCAAACTAAAAGTATATTAAGAAAGGTTGCATACGAAGCTGTATAAGAGAACTACGCACTGATATATTGCAAAAGATAGGTGTAGAATCCATATGTGTGGAGAAGTTATACAATTAAAGAAACTTTGACAGAACACCTAACACTTGAAAAAAAAAGGATTCAGACTGAACTGTAGTACTTCTTCAATAATTCTTCTTGATTTTCTCAACACTAATGTGTGCTATCTGGAGGAAGAAAACAAATATGAATTACTACTCCTGTGGTTCCACTGGACTAGCTAGAGAATTCCTTGATGGACAGCATATGTTCATCCTACTGTTTTTACTTATTGCTTTTAACACTTCTTTTTAAATTATCCTGTCTAAGGTTAACAGCTCAAACTAACCTATGTATGTATAACCTGTGTGTGTGTGTGTGTGTGTGTGTGTGTGTATACTCATACACACACATATACATACATACATACATACATACATACATATATATAATGATTAAATCACTAATCTATATTAAATAGATTATTACTATAATAGAATTGAATATTACTATATTAATCTAAATCACTATTTAAGGAATGGTGGGATATAAATAATGGAATCTCTCACCAGTTTTAAAAGAAGTTTATGGTGTTACTATAGAGATTAGACATGTTATTTTATGAAACCCAGATCCATATTCTAAATACACTTTAGTTTGGACATGTTACATTGTTATATAGACATCTGGATAACCACTGTTAAGAGCTTTATATTCAAGGAAAAAGTTATCTTTGTCATAGTAAAGTCTTTGATACTTTCACTAGAGAAAAGTGCTTCCATGTTAGAATGTATATTGTCCTTCTGAACTGGAGCACTTCTTTTTCTCACTGCAGTAGTAATTTTCCTATATAAATGCTAGGATTATGTCAGTCTTAATTTCTTTCCTGGGCTCTTCATCTCATTCTATCCAGGCTCTTCTTTTAAAATGTTGTTAAATCAGACCTATTCAGAGGGTCAAATTGGTATGGATATTTTCAGGACATTATTCAAGATGGTTCATTATTTTCCTTTAAGGAAGTATTAGTCATTAAATCCTGACTGGCATATTTTCCCTCTAAAATGAAGGCAAATACTTCCAATCTGTTGTGAGCCAAGAAAGAGCAGCAGCTGATCCTTACTGCTGAGTCTTTCTGGACAAAATGATTTGTCTTCTCCTTTTTCCCTTGGTAAATCTGCCATCAGATGAGTCACTCTGTACTCTAAATCTGTGATACAGTCAGCTGTACTGCACAAAGCCAATGATTCATCCAGCAAGGTCAATAATATTGATGGCTTGAGGCTGCTGGAGGGAGATCATCCAGAGGCACTGGAGTCATTTTCAATCCTCATCATGCCATAGTTATCTCCAAAGCACTGTTACAATGACAGCAGCATAGAATGGGCCAACGTGACTTCTATGATTTGGAACAAATAGGACAAAATGAAAAAGGCAAAGTAGCTGTGCTTGCTGTACAACAGTCAACAATATTATTCATACATGCTAATGATAGTACAGATGAGACAGCATAGTTGAATCATGCAGTTCATGCATTCCATTAATGCAAGGGTGTATAACCTCTTTCAGATACAAAGATGTTCCTGGTCAAGCACAACGTCTCACTTTAATTTAATTTAATTTAATTTAATTTAATTTAATTTAATTTAATTTAATTTAATTTAATTAAAAACAAACTAATTCAAGACTATTGACAAGTTTACTACCTTTTTGTCATATTAAGAATCACATTTAGTAACCTTTTTTAGAATAATGATGGGGAGAGGGTACTGAGGGCTTTGCGGACATAAACCCTATATTAACGTCATATGTAGAACATTCAAACACTCAGAAACAGTTCTTATATCCTAATAAAGCAAAGTGTTGTCATTTCAGTCTCCACTGAGCTTGCTCCCATAACAAGAAATGTGTTAAAGCTAGAGCATCTGCTGGGCCCCCTTTCCCCTCAATGAGATATCTTTGATTCCACTGGTTAAATGCAGCTTAACACTAGACTCTAATATCCCTTTAAACGTCTTTCAGTGCCTCCAGTGAATCAAGACTCCAAGGCTTTGCGGGACATCTGAACTGTGGATATGCTCAGATGTCAAGCAGTACTTCAAAGCTCTAGGCTTTACCAGGGGTAAAGAACCTGTGATCCTCAAAACATGATGAACTTAACATCCTAGGCAACAAACAAAGCATTATGATTTAAGTACAATGTGTGAATCCATGCTGTGTCTTAAATCACAAGGTACTACTTACACAAGTGACTTCAATGTCACATTATTGTCTTACTTTAGTTGGCAGATTTAATGAAAGTCAGATTTCCATTTGCATATATGCATATATGAAAGGTAGCGATTGTGATATTTTTGACTATCTAATAAGGTTTTTTTTTGTTAGCGGAACATGTAGTTTTACATATCAGCATTTATTTATAGTTGTTTTATATTATTTAAACTAAGTTACTATGGATATACAATTTATTGTATGAATTTTTAAAATATTTTTTCTTCTTTTTTCTCTTTCTTCTTTCCTTTTCCTTTTCCTTTGTAATTTATTATATAGCTGTCAGCTGTTTGGTAGACCAGACCAGAAAATTAACTCCCCAGGAAGACTAACTCTATACTTTACTGAGATAGCTAAAATAACAGTCTGATTGTGCTGTACATCCCTTCCTTCTTACGCTCCAGGGAATCAGAGTGGTGTTTCCCTGAGCTGCTTTCAAATATTATCTTGCTTCCCAGGACTTAAATAATGTTTCAGCCCTCTTTGCCCAGGTAAATGTTCTTACGTATTTCTGTCAATGTCCCCTGCCTTACTCTCTACAGTAGCCTAACTTGATTTTTTTAAAAAATTGCAAGCATACATTGACATAATTATATAGGAGTATCTCCTAAAAATAGCAAGCTTGTGAGGATGGGGTGTGGCTGATAATGGAAGCAATTAAAATATACTCCCTTGCAAGTTATAATGCTACTTTCCTTACTGGGCTATAGCTACTTTTATAAAATAGTCAGCCACAGAAATTGATGGGAAGAACATATTAAATTATCTTATTTAACATTTTGTCTGTCCCCTCCCCATCCCCCACCATCTTTCATGGGTCTGTTAGAATCTGTTTTCTATGATAATGATGAAGATTATCATCACAAGCCATTCTTTAACCGTGCGGTAGAGGCCAAAGAAAGGCATGAAAGGTCCAGCTCCTTGAAATGAATCTAAAGGAAGGAGTAAATTCTGTAAATCAAAGGTAGAAGAAGCTTGCTGCTTCACATGAAGAGTGCTGTTCTTTCTTGCTTGTGTTTTATATACCAATTGTCCTGGACCAAAAAAAAAAAAAAATCTGAATTATTTTCTGTGACATTTGGCTTGGGGAAGATGAAAATGGAGGAGAAAAACAACAACATACTATACCCTCTAGAAGGAGACAAATGCAATTCTGGATAAAGCAGAGAGCTTCAGGAGAAGTAATGATGAGAACAGCAGTCATATAAGCAACTTTTGATGGTAATGGAAACAGAAGGGACATTTTATTAGGAAACAGGAAGAATGAATCTATTGCAAGACAGTAGGCTATGGCATTTCTTTAATAGAGCAAAATGGCTTATTTGAGTTAGTATTTATTCTTGACTTTAATTTTTTTCAAGGAAGAAATTTGACAGCAAGTAGCTTAATAATGGTAGGGCAGCAAATGGGTATAATAATGAAAAAAAGAGAGTTCTTATCTAGTTGGTTGGTTTTAGGCTGCCTGTCAGAGTGAAAACCCTCCCAAGACAGTAAAATAATCATTTAAATAGAGTAAAGGAATAGTGGTAACACATTAATAAAATCAACCATTAAAACCCATGTACCAATTGTCAGTATTTCAGACACAATGAAACCAAACACCCAAAGAAAAGATCAAAACTGATTCAAAAGAAAGCTTGAGTTCACTAAATAGGCTTTTGAACAAGGTGGCAGGGGTGCAGCCTGTTCAACTGTTGACTCCCTAATTGTGAGACCACTACAAAAAAGGCTCTCTCTGGTGGTGGTGGTGGTGGTATTATTATTATTATTATTATTATTATTATTATTATTATTATT
>NW_006535832.1:72576-93035 GCF_000186305.1 Python bivittatus
TTCTCAAATGATTTTTTAAAGTGGGTTTTAATCTTTAAAAGAACATTAAAAAGGCAAAATGTTTAGGCTGACAAATCTTTATATTTTCTTAGAGTAGGGATAAAATAAAACTTTCATTTCAGTTTGTTTTGTTTTGTTTTTTGTATTATTAATTTGCACATTTGCTCAGAATAATAGAAAACATTGCATTTTTTATCACAAATGTAATAAAATGGATACATATTCATTAATTAAGCTGCTTTTTATTGCAATGACTAGCACTGTATAAATCTTTCTACATAGGTTATTCGTATTTCTGTAAGGCACCCAGGGTGGAAATGTTAAACTGTGAAATAGAACATCCTATTTTACACATGCAAACAGGGCTTTTTGAAACAATTTGGCTTTGCGCACACACACACAATAAAATTAAGGCATTAGTCTTGCGTGCTCCTAATTGCAGCTTTGAGCTAGCATTCTCTGCTTTTGAGTTCACTGTATGATTTTTGTCAGTAGAACCCCTGGAAACTCCTTAATCCATTACATGATGTAGTTTAGAATTTTGGAAATTGTAATCTCAGGCCTCTACATTTACACATAAATTTTAAAACCCCATATATACAGTTTACAACTGGAATATCTAATTTTTATTTATTGCACAGGTGGTAATCATTTGTAGATATTAAAAAAAAATGCCCTTGATCTATGTAGCCTTCTAAAGTTGGCTGTGTTTCCATTAAAGAAAATAGATATGATATCACAGCTAGATCCAGAATTACGGGAATCTGAACCTTGAAGAGTACACCATCAGTCACTGAGTTCAGGTACAGGCGATGAAGAAACAAAAGTTGCTCCAAACATGATAACCTGTCACAGAAGTTCCACACTGTGAATACCAAAGTAGGAAATTTAGATTTTGTGTTCAAAGTCTGAGTTGAGAGTCTCAATGGTGCAGGTGTAAAGCATCAGAAGTTTTGTACTGCCTCTATACTGGGGCAAGAGAGAGGTCGCCCATACATTCCAAGGGGGTAAGGGAATAAAACTCTCAAATAGTCACATGGTGACATTTGCTGTGATACTGGATTGAAAACTATTCAGTAGAATTTAAAATTGCCAAAGTATAAGTAAATGTCTTTCATTCAGTTGCCAGCCAGGATTCCTGGCCCACTGATCCAAAGATATATCATTTGGCCAAATTCCACGCATTCTTCAACAAACCTGATGTGCTTCTATTGATGAGTTAGAAATTTATATTCCTAAAGTGTCTTCCTTATATCCTATGAGCTATACAGTACCAAAAAAAAAAAAAAAGATCCGGGGGTGGGGGCGGAGGGGAGAATGAACCGAATTACTCTGTATGAAAGTGCGACTATGACTTCCTGATAGGTAAGTTGTTCTTCCATTCTCAAATGATTATGTGAAGTACTATCACTATGATTCCAGAAACATGGATGTTTCTTACACTTAAACATGGATGTTCAACTTACACTTTCATTTAAAGCCTGCTACTGGCTATAATTAAAATCCAACTAGCTTGTTTTATCCCTCCCTCACCTCCTCCTTAGAATTGAACAGGCATGCTCTATTCCTAGCTATAAGGGATACTATAGAGTTAAAAGAGCATTTTACGCCCATTTTCTTTTCCAAAATTGGAATTTTGTGAACAAGTATAATCTATCAATATGTAGAAGGATACTTAGGGAAATGAATCTATCTGTCTATCTGTTGATTAACCCATCAATCTAGCCATTCATCCTCCAAAGTCATTATGTATGTTATCATCCGAAATGGGACCCAAATTTTCACCCTGGGAAATTCAATGTTCCTGTTAAATAAAAGTCAAGCTGGGGACACAAACACCAAAGGCTTATGGATCCCTTGTCCTTCTCGTACCTTCTTCAAAATGAGGTGCATCATGATGGGAAAAAGCAATTAGCATCAAAGCGTGGACCACTATATATTAAATGTTTTAAAACATCAGTGCTCTTTTTTTTTTTTTTTTTTGCTTCCTCAAAATCCAACACTCAGATCCACAGAGTGCCACAAGGAAAACCATTGCCTGCATAGTGCTGATCACTATAGGTATAAATATTATGGCATCTGAATATCTTTTCCAAAGTGTTTATTACTCTACCAAATGCTAGCTTGTGGTGTATTTCTTGACCGCTAGTTCCTTTAACGTTGGTAGTCAGGTTAGTCAGTCCTAAAAGGCAAAAACTATCTACCACTTCAGTACCTTCATTGTCGATTCTAAGGCTGGTTGCTGTGCCTGTTGTCATTAGCTTGGTCTTTTTTTAATTTAAACCTAGTCGCATTTTTTCACTGCACTCGTTGATTTCCATTACTGGAGCTTGCAGATCATTTTCATTTTCAGCTATCAGAATAGTGTTATCAGCATAGTGCAGTTTGGTTGGTTGGTTATTTATTTGACTGATTGATTGATTGATTGATTATAGCTACCCACTCCAAAAGACTCTGAGCAGCTTACAATCAAATGTACAATTAAAATAATTAAATTCCTTCTTTGTTTTTTATGTCCTGAGTAGTAAATGGTATGATCATTTGACTGAAAGTGTCCAATTCAAGTCCATTTCAATATGCTGATGCCTAAGATGCCTAAGATGTCAACATGTAATAGATTAATTGCATCTTTTCCTGTGCTGAGGTTTCCCGTATTCATACTTCTTGCGTTCCATGTCCTCACTGTTTTTCGCAGCTCCATATTTTCTTTCCTACATGTCAACATTAGCAACTAAATAATCTTGAAGCTTTTAACTTAGCTGCACCATAAACACCATTAGTATTCTCCAAAATATTCAGCTCTTCCTCAGCTGAGTGTGATTTGACCTGAGAGGCCCATCATTTATTATTTTATATTATCTAGTCCTGTGATTTTCCTGAAACACAGTCAATACAGGAGTGGTTTACTATTGCCTCCTAGCATGGTATGAATTGATGGCTTTGCTACTGTCACTAAAGTGATCCTCTGCTTCCTGCACTACCCAATATAGGTACAGTATCTGTTTGCTGTAGCTGGGATGACCTTCATGCCTTGGATGAACCTTATAGGACTATATACTGTTGGCATACATTCCAGGTGTTCTTTGTTCATTCCTCCCAAGAACATCCCCACCACCACCACAATAAGGACTTGAGTGTGGGTGAGTGGATGGGGGATTTCTAGAATTTGGCCTATATCTTCTTATTAATGGGTTTGCTCGCATTCATTTGTCTGCACATGTTTTGAAGAAGTCTGAAATATTTCATATAACAGATTTGAGAGAATTAAAACATTACAGTGTGTTCCTACCCTTCTTTGAGCTCACCCTGAGATGCTGCTAGCTGCAGCTGAATTTGTTTGACTTAAAAAGCTGACCCTGCTGTGTGTCATCTGTGTCTACCATAATAGATTTGTGCTTGGGTATTCTCTCTCCATCACCAAATGGGAGAGGAAAGTATTCACCCAGAGCAAGAGGAAACTGTGGGGAGAAATGTTTCCAGCCATAAGCTTATTCTTTAGAATTTCTTTCTCATTTTGGGAGTAGTATTTTCAAACTGATTTCATTGTTGAAATATGGAAAGGTGTTCTGCTTCTCCCTTCCAACCACTGCTCAGAACTTGCAAAGCCCAATTTTCTTCTTTAGGAAAAAGGAAAGTAAATCAGTTTACTTCATCAAAGCAGAATCAGAGCAGTCAACTCATAAACATGATACTATCTACCAGTTTCAGAAGCTGATGTCCTCATATCCTTATTGTTCTCTTAGTAGAAGAGCAATGACTACACAGTCCATTGTATCTCGAAAGCCAGGCTAGACAATCTGCGTCCTCTGGTTGAAGTACATTTTTGTGGTTCCTGCGTATACTGAATACCCAACCTAATATTACTTCACAAAATAATGAAATACACCACTGATTCCTTTTGCCAGAATAAGGAAAGAAGGATTCTGGATTTGAATCCCTAGCTCAAGGGATGGTGTTAAGAAATCTGGACCATGATCTTCACTACCAGGGATTCTGGTGAGAGTTGGGGTGCTGCAGCTCACAAAGACTGGGAAGAATGTCTTTGGAAGACATCTTGCTAAGTTCATATGGAGGACTTTAAACTAAATTTGGATTGTGGAGAGAGGGATCGTTAACCAGAACCACATCCAAAACTTAAGGCCGTAAACCTTACAGCACGAAAAGAAGAGATAAAAAGGAAGGAATACTCAAAATGCATCAGGAGATGCAGCAGATGAACTTAAGAAAAGCAGCACTAAAAAGATTTATGTACCCCAATTCACAGAATATGGGAAGAAATAGGCAGAACTTGAAGTACTATTAAAGAAAGGCACATATGGTATTGTAGATATTACTGAAATTTGTATAATTACTGAAAATTATAATTGGAATATAATTGGAAGGATGTAATTCATTAAAAAGTAACAGACCCAACAAATGGGGAATTGGAGTCACATTAAACATGCAGAAATTCACTAAGCCAAGGATGAAAACTATGCTGAAAGTATCTAGGTGAATATTAAGGGAGAGAAGAAACAAAAATAACATTGTCATGTGTTTGTACAACTGGGCACCCAATCAAGCAGAAAACTCTTTGCAGACTGGTTGGCCAAGGTATCCAGAACAAGAACAAAAACAAAACACTGGGAAAATGAGGGATTTCAACTACCCTGACATCAACTGGAAATCAAACTCTTTGGTAAGTGAGATATCCATTAGGTTTCTGAGGTGTCTTGCACATACTTGCATTGTCTAAAAGGTGGAGGGGGAAACTAGAGGATCAACTATATCTGACTGAATACTTACTAACAGGGAAGAAGTGGTCAAAGAAGTGGAAGGCATGAAAAACTGACAGGGTGACTTTGGGCCAGTCACTCTCTCTCAGCCCAACTCACCTCGTAAGGTTGTCATTGTGGGATAAATAGGAGGAGAAAGGAGTATTAGGTATGTTTGCCGCCTTGAGTGGTATATGAAAAAAAGGCAGGGGTGGGGGGTTAAAAATAATAATTAAAAAAAGTTTGCCTTTTTGCAAAAGGAAAAAAAAAATGATTCAGCCTGCCAGAAACTGCACCATGCAGGGCAGAAGAGAAATGAAGATTAAAACAGGCAAAGAATTGGCAAAACACCTGGCTGCTTTGAATGAATTCTAGTCTCCTGGACCAGATGGATTACATCCCAGGATGCTAAAGGAACTGGTGGATGTCATCTCAGAGCTACTGACTTAAATCTTTGAGAAATCCTTGAGCACAGGGGAAGTGCCAGAAAACTGGAAAAGAGCCAGTGTTATTCCAATGTTTAAAAAAGGGAAAAGAGTAAGACAAGGACCAGTGAGTGAAAGTTGAATAGGGAGAGTTCCAAACTTGAAATAATAATTTCCTGACTGAGAGCTATGAAGCAGTAGAAGATTCTGCCTCCTGAAGTTGTGGAAGCTCCATCACTGGAAATTTTCAAGAAGAGACTGGATGGCCATTTGTCCGGCATAACATGAGGACTCTTGCACTGGCAGGAGGTTGGACCATAAAATTTCCAAGATCCTTTCTGACCTAAATTCTAAGATTCTGAACACTGTCCTGTCCATGACAGCCCTCAACTCCTTAGATATTAAGTGAAAATCACAACCAGAAAATGTTGCTCAAAAGACAGGACTCCAGCCATGCACTTCTCAGATAAATGTTGGAGTGCCTCAAATTGCCCTATATAAACAGAAATGTGTATATTACTATTACTATTATTATTATTTTAAGTTGAGACAACAACTTAAAATAGATCCCAAAAGTGGGATAGAGGAGAAATCTGTGTCTACCATTAAAATGTTTTGGCATTCTCTTTCCATACCTAAATGGAGGAGGAAAGAGTTCAGCTAGAGCTAAATGAAACTGAAGGGAGAAAAATTTCCAGACATGACTTCATTGGCAAGAGGCTTTAGAAAGTCTTTTACATTTTGGGAAGTGATGTTTTGGAACTTACTTTGTTGTTGAAATGTAGGAAGGTATGTTGTTCCTTTACTCCCTGCATAGTAGTTATAAGAATCCAATTTTTTTCTCTAGGAAAAAAAAACACCCAAATTATTTTCCATCAAAATGAGTAAGAATCTTTGAAAACATTTTTTTTTTTAAATCATGCCCTATTTTTATTTTAGAAGAAGAACTATCAAGAATAGTTGCTTCTTCTTGCTGGGATTGAAGAAAAACTTTATATTATGAATTAGGATTAAAAAATACAGTTCTGCCTGGCCATGATTATCTGCCAGATTCAATAAATGTGCAGTACTGGAATGTGAAGTACTAGAAGTAGTAGCTCAGGTGGCCCTTTTAACACTTAAGTATGTTAAAAGCTGGTTGTTTGTATTCTAGTATAAACAAGGACTTCTGGTTCATATGAACTCAAAGAACCAGTGCTGAGTAGCAAGAACGTGTATTTGCAAGAAGTAGTGTCCCGAAAAACTACATTTTCTTACAATCCATTGGATTTCTTGATAATTTTTAAATAAACATTTCCCTACTTATTCAGTTCATTTCCTGAAATCCTAAAAAATCCTCCTGAAATTTCCTCCCTCCCTCCTCCTTCAAATCAAAGGATGTATAAGCCTTACATGTATCAAGCAGTTGGACAACATTGTGATTATTCAAAATTCAGGGGCCTTTCCTGATCAGAGAACAGTGACATCTTCTCTAAAATATTTTATGTACTTCCTTCCCGTTTTCCTGAATAGAATAGGCAAATGCATCAATTTGCTTCTTGAATTGTTTGCTACATATCTTATTGCTTATCCATTCCAACATAACACTATGTAAATGGTGTTCCCAAAGGCCACATTCACAATAGAACTCAAAAAAAAAAATCAATTATAATTCTAATAAGATATCTTTCTTGTCATATTCAAATATGAATGACCTTGCTTTTAATTCGGATAATGTTCCTTTATAAAGTTAAGTGTTTCTTTTAAGTTTCAAAAGCATTTGGCAATCTCTATACATGCAGGAACTTAGTACTTGGCAAATAAATAATATATTCTATGAAACGATATTGAATAAAGACGCAAGTGAAAATGGATTTGTGTTCACTTGTTCTTTACTTATTTTTTTTTCAAAGCAAAAGAAAAAAAACCCCAGATAATTAAAAAAAAAAAGACTCAGAAGCCACAGAAAGTTCTTTCTCTACTTCCTGCTGCAAACATTTAGTCATGTACCTTCCTTCAAATGTTTACATATAATACAATGAATATAGTTTATCATAGTACAATAGACTCTGTCTATCTGTCTGTCTGTCTCTCTATATATAAAGAACTGTATTATATATTAATGGGAGCTTATCTCTAACTTAGAAAAATTAATAAAAATTAATAAAATAGCAAATATTGGATGCTCTTGGAAATTAGGAGCTTTTAGGAGAAATACTAGGGAATCTTCAGCTTAAGAACTGAAAGAATTACCTTGTCACTAAAATAAGCAGTTCAAGGAAATAAGCATACATTCACAATGGCAAAGGGGCACAGCAACATATTTACACTGAACCACAGCAAAATTTATCCCAGGTCTAGAGAAGGTGAACACACTATGAAGCTTATCATTTTAATAGATTGCCAATACTTACAATGTCAATTCTCTTAATTTTCCAGACCTAGCTCTCCCACTGCTCAACATTTCAGTTCTCTGTGGGAAAGGCTTAAAAACAGACACTGTAATCTGAGGCATATTGTCACATACAAAGCCCCTACTCTCATGACTTGCTAAAACAGAATGCTTGTGTTTCCACTGAAGCTAGTAGATGGCACAGATTATCACACTGACAGCCCAAAGGACCATAAAGGATGAACTTTTAAAGGATGAGTTCTGAAATAGCTTCTTCCATTCTGTACACAGTGCCTAGCTATGAGAATCTTCAACCTCCTGTTGATACACAATTTATTGTGCGTCTCATTGTTGCATACAATACAATAACCGTTGACTGGATAGGTATTAAAGATGAGGGGCATAGCTAACACTGAAACTGAAACCCAGAGAAAAAAGTACAGTAATAAAATCAGTGGGTTCAAGGGGTTGAGAAT
This sequence comes from Python bivittatus, assembly GCF_000186305.1. The sequence goes on from NW_006535832.1 coordinate 80,603, forward strand.
TTAAAAAAAAAAAAACTTGTTCCAAGAAGAGAACAATTTGCTGGGAGAATTCCTGATCAAAACACCACTATAAAATTGGCTCTGTCTCCAGTTACAATCATCCGGTGTACTAATTCTAATGGAAATATGTCTCTGTTGTATCTTTGGGTTGGTATATAAATATAAACTCACATTTTCTTTTCCTGCTTCAAGTCAGACTTGATTCCTGGTGACTGCCTGGACTAGATCCTGCTGTTTTCTTAGCAAGCTTTTCAGAAGTGATTTGTCATTGACCTCTTCCTAGGACTGAGAGAGAGTGACTGGCCCAAAGTCACACAGCTGGTTCATGCCTAAGGCAGGACTAAAATTCACAGTGACCCAGTTTCTTGCTTAATGTCTCAAACCACTACACCAAACTGACTCTTTCACTCACAAATACATACCATGAAAGTACACAGTAAAGGGGGGAGAAAACATGAAGTTACAAGTATTCAGATCTTCTGGGCCAAAAATCAGGATGCTTGAGAGTTGGATTTTTTGCACATTCCGATCTTATCCACATATCCCAGATTAATATGTCAAATGTAATGATTTTTCATTTTTCTGAATTCACTCATAAAATACACATACACACATAATTATTATTAGATATTATATAAATTATTATATATTATATAATTATATATTATATAATTATTCATGTCTTATGATGAAATATGTTTATAAATATTCTCTTGACAATGCAGAAACTGTGTTTGAAATGGTAAAATATGTAGTCTTCTTGGAAGTAATGCAGCATTTAACTTCCCACTCTAGCCAACAGCCTCTGGATATCCTTGTAGGTTCCTATCCAAGTACTAAACCAAGTCCAACTGTGATTAGTTTTCAGATATTAATCGAGGTCAGAGCACATGCAAAATCAACTCATATAAAAAATAGATCTATAGATCAATTTAATAAAAAGTTGCAGAAACTTGTGAAACAGTCAATAAATCAATTTCTATAACTTAAAACACTGACAGGCATTCTGGTCAGTAACTGTAATAAAGAACTTACTAATTAATAGAGAAATATGAGGTGTGAAATAGGATAGCCAGATGGAAGACAGGAATCAGAGAGGCAGAAGCAAATAACAGGTAAGAAAGAATAGATTTTTTAAAATCTTTTTTAATCACCATAAGCAATCTTCAACATGCAACGAAGAAAGAACTGATTAATGGCATTGTGTATCAGCCTGTATATAAAGAATGGTCTCACTCTCATCCATAAGAAAAGACAGTTAAATGACTCCATGGTCACAATATGTGCATGGCTGAATACGTATGGGGGTGATTATTTTATTGACTATTTCCAACCTAAGGGCCTCCAAATGTAGTTTTCAGTTCCTATAATTCCTAGCCGAAGCAACTGAAAAATGAAATGGTTGCTTTGTCTCACCCTCTGCTTCTGATCAAGGAGAACAGGAGTATCAAGGAAATGTAGCAATGTAGGATTCTAGAGCATCCTCCATTTAGGCTCTGAAAGATGCTCGTGATTGTATTCTGAGATGAAGGGAATAGGTTCAGGTATCCATGGCAGCAGTTATGGGAGCAGAACTTCCATGAATCTACAGAACCCTGGAATGGGAAAAGGGGAAGTATGCATTTTCATGTTATACAGAAATATGATAGTTAATACTCATTGCTATATGCCGATGTGTACTGGATCTGCATGCTGGGCCACCTGCTTGTGAAAACACACTAGACTGTTCTAAATGAGAGAGATTTATGCTTATTTGAGGTTTTTTAAAACATATCTTCCCCCCCCCCCCAAAAAAAATCAGCCTTTTTAGTTCAGTTGGCAATTAATTCCTCAGGAGTTAATTCTATGTGGCTAAACGTCTCAGCTCCCTAACTAATCAATTCAGCCATTTCTTGCTGTCAGATGATGAACCAAAAAAAAAAAAAGTTTTAATTGTTAGCTATTTCTTGGTTTTGATATATTGCCTTCAAGTAGCATTGCCTAGTGATTTCATGATAACTCTTGATGGGTTCCAAATGTCAAGCTGGTTTTCAAATCAACTCTTCTTGTGTGCCTGCACTCAACTGAACAGTTCTAATTACTAAAAAATTTAAGAGACCCTTTGGTTTTTCCATTACAAATACAAAAAGTCTGCAAAATGTCACTGTATTTCCATTTTCCAAATTTTAATTTGTTTTTTCTTTTTAAATATTTCCAAAGGAAATGAACTTTTTGAAGATCACTTTCTTTAGTATTCTTTCAGAAAGTGGTAGCTTAGCCAGTCTTAGCCTTCCAAATCTACACCGGGTTGGGTGTCTTGGTACTTCATTGGAAGTCAGTTTCAGATCTATAGACTAGATAGGGAAGTTAAAGCAATATCTCAGAAAGGCAGTGACAACTGACTTCCTCATTGCTGCATAAGGAATGAAACTCAACTCGAGGGAATCTTTACCTTCCTTCTCCCCACTCCCAATATGCCCTTAACCTACATTAACCCATGTTTTCAGAAGAGATTTCTTTTTGCTGGTAAGCATTTCAAGAAAGTGCTGCTTCTGATAGTCAAGAAAACTAATTGATTCACAATGTGCTTGCATGTCTTTTAGATAGAACACAGATGGCCAGCCTCTTATTTCTCTCAAGTCATTATATCCTACAGGCACAGGTTCTTCATGCAGGACCAAGCTGAACAATGCCGATAGGATCAGCAACTAGATCCTATAAAGCCTTTACTTTATAAGTAATAAAAGAGTATAAATACCTAATGCAGAAAAAGTTATTTTTTTTTCTTTTCTTTAAACCAATGCATAAAGCCGGGTTTTCCCCCTGGCTTACTCTCCCCCCTCGGTTGCCACTTGGGTCATTGAGGGCTGTTTGTGGCATAATGTCCCTCGGCTCCGCACTTGATGCAAGTCCTCATCATTTGCCACATCTCCGGACCTCCATCCTTCAGCTTCCTGGGTATTCACCTAACTGTCGTGTCTACGGGGGTGGTGGTGGTGGTGGTGTCTGGACACTCCCACTTCTCCGTTTGACTACCATCCAGTCAGTTTCAATCTTCCCGGAAAGGGTGACCCACTTCCTCAGGGTCTCGGGGCATTCTCTAGTGAGTGCGTGCTCCAGAATCTCCAGCTGAAGCCCTTGTTTGAAACACCTAATTTTAATCTCTTCTGGCCAGTTTCGTGCCTTCCTGGCCAGTCTCTTAAATTCCAAGGCATACTTGGCAACTGGCCGATTTCCTTGCCTTATCGCTCAAGGCTTTTCTTCACTTTTATGACAGCGAAGGGGTCTTCGAAGTGTTCCTGTAACGCCTTCATGAAACCAACAAAATTTTTCAGCTCGCCTGCATCGGGTTCATGCATTTCCAAGACCCACTCAGCTGCTTCCCCCTTCAGGAAGCCTGTGTGATGGAATGGAATTATGAAGGCCAAGCTCAGAGAGATAAACATTTTCTTAGCTCGCCGCAGGAGCGTGGGAATTACAAGAGGATGAGACTGGCACCTCCCTGAGGAATTCACACTGTTGTGGCTGGCTGACTTGGGACTTTGGGGTTCAGTCTAGGAAGATTCTTGCTAGAGGTTGTAGGTAATAAACATAGCTGAACTGATTTAGCATTGTCTCTTGGAGTTCCTTGGGCTAGGCCTGACAGCCTGACATGTATGCCACCCATTCCATATCATCATGGAACAACCAGACTCATCGCTCCGTATATAAGTGCACCTGGGTCAGGAAGTACACCAGCTGTTCTGGGTCCCCATTGAAGTCCAGCTTCAAGCCTCTCTCCTGCAGTGGGTTCCTTTCCATCCTCTTCCTCTCATCTCGATATTCTCCTCTGTCCTCTTCACTGCTCACTGACTCTTCACTTGTCTCCCCGCTGGCACCCAGGGTCAAATGGGTTTTGGACGTCGACTCAACACTCTTCCCATCATTCTCTTTAATGGTTGTATATTGTCTGACACAACCTTAACTTGGGTGTCCATCACATTCACCCGGTCTACCAATGCAGTCGCCCATGGCTCCGACTCCCCTATTTCCATGGGGCTCAGCACCCCCATTCCCATCGACCACACCATCATTGCCAATTTCCTCCTCATGGATGGGACCATGCCCTGATCCAGTGTCTGCAGGAAAGCCATCCAGTGTTGGCCCCTTCGCCGGTCCTTTGCCTTTGCTGCTCATTGGGTCGCTCCCCTCGTTAGCCCCTCTTCCGCTTCGTGCTCTGAGCCCCTTGAGCAAGAAACCCCACCTCGGCGATTTCATCTGCCATTCTGACAGTTGGAGTTTCAACTGATTTCCACACTGAGCCTTCACTCTGGAAAAATCAGAAATGGTTGAGTTCCAGCTAACTATCAGGTTGCGCTCAGTTCTCAAAACAAGCACTCCTCATTGAAACTGACACAGGTTCAGGGATAGGATTTTTTATTGAAAAAGAACAGAAGTACACAGTGATCTGGCAAAAGAAAAATAGCTGGAACTAAATCCCCCCAGGCAAACCCCAAATTTAAAGTCCTTTCCTTCTCCCCTCCCCCTTGATCATGACTCCTTTCTGCTCAGGGGACGAGGCTCTCCAATGTCCTCTATTGCCAGGTTTTTAATTGTCCCTGATAGTCCAGGAAATGACTTGCCAGCAACGAGCAGTCCTTGCTCCAAGCTGCTCCCCCCCTCCTGCCAGAATGGCAGAACCGCAGCGATTAAATCCTACGTGCTAAAAAATGATTGTGGGAAATCTGACAATGAAGAAGATCACTACAAATACCAGGGCATCCTTCAAGCTGACAACATCAAGCACATTGAAGAAAAGAAAAAGGTTAGTAGTGAATTCATCATGACAGTGAAGAAGATCTTAAAGTGCAAACTCAGTAGAGGAAATGCCATCAAGGCAATTAAGACCTGGGCAATATGTATCATTAGATACATAGCTGGAATAGTGGAGTGGACTCAAGCAGAACTAGAAGCCCTGGATAGGAAGTTGTAAAAAATAATGACAATGTATCATGTTCTTCATCCGCACAGTGATGCTGACAGACTCTACTTACCGAGGAGCACAGATGAGTGTGGAATGTTACAAGTACACCAGATAGTTGAATAAGAAAAAAAGGGCATTGGAAGAATATCTGAAGGACAATGAAGAAGATGCACTGAAGCTAGTCCACCGTGAAGGCTTACTAAATATTCAAGAGACTAAACTGGCCTACAAGAAAGTCCAAATGAAGAATAGAAAAGAGACATGGAAAGGCAAAATACAGAAGATTACTACTAACTTCTAACAACACCATGACAAAGTAGCAACAATGGTGCATTGGAATATCTGCAAGAAATGCCATTTGCCTGCGAGCAAGAACTGATGGCACCACAAAACAGACAAATTAAGAGAAAATGAAGAAGCTAAAGTGTGCTGGGACTTTAGAATTCAAACAGACAAGCACCTGGCACATAATATTGATAAGAAAGACAAAAAAGTCTGGATAGTGGACATTGCAATACTTGGAGACAGCAGAATAGAAGAGAAAGAGCTGGAGAAAATCACAAATTACACAGATCTGCAAATAGAAGTAAAATGACTGTGGCAAAAGAAAGCAAAGATAAAATATTGATAAGAAAGACAAAAAAGTCTGGATAGTGGACATTGCAATACTTGGAGACAGCAGAATAGAAGAGAAAGAGCTGGAGAAAATCACAAATTACACAGATCTGCAAATAGAAGTAAAATGACTGTGGCAAAAGAAAGCAAAGATAATACCAAGAGTAATAGGCACCTTGGGTGCAATCCCAAAACATCTGGAGCACTACTCGAAGACCCTCAGCATTAACAAAATCACCATCAGTCAATTGCAAAAGGCAGCTTAACTTGGAATAGTTTATATCCTGTGAGAGTACCTTTAACACCATCAAACAACAATATCTGCTTATCCCAGGTCCTTGGGAAGGACTCGATAGGTGGATAAAAATGCCAAATCCAGTCTAAAAAACTGTCTGACTGTGTGACCGACTATAATAATGATATATTAAATTTAAATGCCATTTGACTCCCAGAAACTCTGGGTGGCATATAAATTATTAAAAAAAAAATAGGGTTCCTGAATATACTGAAACTTTAGAGCACATTTCACGTAAAACCCAGTGACATGACCATTTGCTTTTTGTAACATGGGAAAAAGGCAGAAAGACGGGAACTCTGTAGAATGTAACAAATGACATCAGCCGTAGCTTCATGGTCTCTTTATTGCTGATTGAAAGAATATAGTTGTTGCCATGTTGGGAACCACCACAATTATACAGTGATGTAAGAATGGGCTCCTTGTTGGAAGAATCTATTATATTTATCCCTGTTATAGCAATAGCAGAGTCTCTTTCACCATCTGAGTGAAATGTCAGGATTCTGCCCTGGAGACCTTTGAGGAAAAAACATAGAGGACTTGCAGTACAACTAAGGTTATGAAGAACTACTGTAGTTCCAAACTAGACTGGGGTACATTGGCTCACAGACACTTTACCTCATGTTCCTGCTACAGTCTCCAACCACCATGTTGCCCCCTCCCTCACAAAATGTCAAAGCTTCAGAGAGACTAATAGGAAGCCCATCATGACATATTGGTGTAGAGGGGAATATACTAAAGAAAAGAAACTATCTGGAAGACGGAGAAGTCAGAAAGGACCCAACTGTGAAAATGAATATAAACCTGAATGGAAATCAACTCATTTATCAACAGCCTTCCTCGTTTATGTACTTCAGAGACTAGGTGTCAGGTGTGCAATTTTGGAGGACAGGGCTTATTCCTTTTTAGTAATATCTGAAGAGGGCTATTATATACAAAATAATCACAGTATGTGATTGAAATGTACAGTAATTTTCAGGATCATGGGATCCTCATCAACTTTCTCCCCCATTGCAAGGGCAAGTACAATGGAGCTTTCAATAACAACAATAATAGCAACAGCCAGCTTCTCAATTATATACTGTATTTTACTAGTTGTTCAAGAATAAATGTTCCCTCTATTGTCTTATAATTCACTTTATTTAACTATTCTCTTTTATAGCCTTTTGGTAAAAGGCCAGATGGAAGAACCAGAGGGTACACACTTTATGTTGCACTGTTTTGATGATAATAACCTGTTATGAACATTTTAGATTGGGACGTGAAATGGCAATTGCTCCCAGCAGCTTATAAAATGTTGTAATGAGCAAGGATCTATTTGTTTTTGGTTCATCTTAACATAGTATGATTGTCATGGAACGTTTTAGCATTCCAAAATTTAAACTAACCCAGGTTTCTTTTCTTTTCCTTTCTTTCCTTTCCTTTCCTTTCCTTTCCTTTCCTTTCCTTTCCTTTCCTTTCCTTTCTACAAACAAGAAAGCTGCCTCTTTCATGCATTCAGTGCCAAGACTAAAGGGGTCATAAAAATGTCTCCTTCTCCCTGTACTTGCATGTATGTATGTATGAAAGTAGCTATAGCTATAGCTGTAGCTATAGACATACACTTCAGAACCTTAGGCTCTTTCTTAGTTTCTTTCATTTCATTCTTCACTGAAACCGTAAATGCTTGATGCTACGTAGTGCTTCAAATTCTGCTATATATTTTGAAAGCCTAATGCTACATGTAGCTGCCTAAAATGATGGGCTGCTCAGTAGAATCCAGGCACTAAAATCTGACTTTGCCTTCCAAACCTGTGTTCTATATTTTATGTGCCTGCTTACTCAGAACAATGAATTCATGGCTAGGGCTGGCAGTTTCAGTGACAGTTACAAGTTCTCCCCCCACACCACCATCAACAACACCTACCCCTCAGAATGTAATCAAGCATTTAAATTTAGACTTGCCTCACTCAAAATCCTTTGTTGTAATTTATTTGAATTACAGGTTAGATACATGTAAGTCTACTTATCTTAAAAAGAAAAAAAAAAGACAAGCAAATCATACAGGCAGCCTTTGCAAGAAGTATATGTATATGCACGCACTCACACTATGTCTGTGGCCTGCAATAAAAGGACCTCACTTCAGGTATTTAGTTCCCATGGTAATGTATATCACTCTGTTGTCGAATTCAAATATTTTACCGTGGGGCAACAGTTAATTTCCTTGTTTCAATGTGACAGAGGCAATCGTTTTCTCTAAGAATGGATGCTGGCTGAACACTGCAGTAAAAAAGGAAAATGTTTGTATGAGTTCTCAGTCACAGATCTCAGGAATTGTACTTTCTAAACATGTTTAACAAGGAATATACCTGCAAGAAGACCTGTGCTCCCTCCCCACTAAACCAGGCCCCATAGAGCACAGTTCTGATCCATCCTAACATGGTTCTTACATGCCCAAAGGTGTGTAACAAGTACATATACAACAGATAGAGCAACAGGTCCAGAAGAACCACCGCATTCTAAATCACTACACTGAATCTTAGAGATGAGTCACGTGTCAATTTCATCAGGAGTATTTGGAAGGAAATGACCTTTATTCCAGTGTTATTCTGGCAGACAGGAAGAATGAGTAATTATGTATTTTTTTTTCATTTCAGTAGAATACCCACTAACCTGTCTACTCTGGTATTTATGATGTCATCATCAGAAAAAAAAATCACAAATATTTATGTATATTTCTATATATGCTTTTCTTAATCCATCCATTTGTTAAATCTATCCATTCTAGGCAGCATGAGCAATGAAATACTGTAGATTGTATAAATTGTAGTCTGTGATATCTAGAAGAGACCACATTGCTTATCCTGATCTACAACAGTGAGTGATAATAGAACTTGATGTCCATCTTCCATAAGTTAGAGATTAAATAGCCAATTATCTAGTTGCTAAATAGTTAATTTTTGACTATGGGTGGCAGGCATGACAAAATTGGAATGACAAAGCACTACAGGATTAGATGTATAAAATTAATGAGTGGGTAATTACTGAAGTTCAAAGGCTGAATGATACTGACCTTTCTAACTGTTACAAGATTTATCTAAATTAGCTTTGTAAAACTGATCACTTTTGAGATGAACACACTCCAGTTCCTAATATTCTCCGGCCCAAATGCCATTGCTGAGAATAAGGGAAGCGCTGGAATGTACATTATTGTAAATTGCCTGGAGTCTAGTTGTATTGAGGTAACATCACAATGTCACAAGCATGAGATGGGTGGCTAAATAATGTAATAATTGAATAAATAAATAAATTTCATAACTTTCATAAGTGAATCAATAGATGGTTAAATAAATAAATAATCCCCAGTTTTGATTCTATCCATACTTTTCCAAATGTTATTAAATATATGACAAGATGACCTTGTCCTTTGTGACTGTGACAAATTTTGACTGGAAATTTATCTCAGCATTAGTTCCTTCCGTGGATATTCTAAGCATTATTAAAAAAGCATACCCACATAGCTGTTCATGAAATAAATGAATGAAAATGGCAATTCTCTGGATTCTGTAGAAGCTGCACTTAGTAGTTTAAGAATTAATTCTGTCCAGTTGCAGCCCAATTGTGGCCAATATTCCTGAACTGCTTAGGGAAGGAGTTCCAATATGTCAATGTGGTTGAGTACAATTACCATACTCTTGAATTTGGTAAAGATTCTTTTTTTCATTAAGTTTGATAGGAATCCATTTATAATAAATAATAGTGACTTTTGAAAGCCCTGAATAGTACACCCACCAATTCTTTTAAAATATTTGCAAGCTTGCCATTCTTCAGAAAGATATGAGAGTTTCTGGAACAGAAACCATACCTTATTCAATCTAAAAATTCCACTGAAGTTAATTGGCAGCAGGTGGCAAGTGTGGCATTGTGCCTGTTGCCAAGAGTTACCAATAAAATTGAAGCCACATTTCAGTTGACTGCTTTTTTGTTTGTTTTTGTTTTTGTTTTAAATCAACTAAGGAAGTTAGAGTGTTAACACAAAGATCCTTTGGAGACAATGTATTACATGACCCTAACCTAACTTGTAACATTTGTATGCTGTTTGCATAGCCAATGCGCCCTTTTATAATGTGAATGGAAACTGTAGAGCAGCTGAGATATTGGCAAGAGAAACTGAATTGAAGTGTACTTTCTGTTTTGGGAGATTGTTGTTGCTGTAATAACATAGTTTCCCAAGACATAAAGTCTATTGTCTAGGGTGTTAATTTGTTCCTGAACAGATGGTTCTGTGCATGCATTGTGCATAAATTGATACCTGTATTAACCTGAAAAAAAAAAGAAAAAAAAAGAATAGAAAATCCTACCACCTTCCCATGTTGTAAATAAAGTGGGACATTCTAGTGATAAGAAATTGGCCTTGTACAGACAGGAACAAATGGAATCCACTTCTTGAAAATTTAGCATTCTGACTGTGGTTGTTTTCTAGCACATATGAAAGTAACTCCCTGCAAGAAGTCTGCAGGATGCAAAAAAGTCTTCTTAGATAAATGTTTCAACCATCTTCTATCCATCTAACCAAGACAGCAGGGAAATCACAATGAGGGTGAAAGTCAACATATTGTGGAAAATCAAAGCAAACATAATAAGTTGCTTAGCAGAGCAGGACTGTTAATTTCAGGTATCATGAAACAGCACAAATGGTTAATTATTTAATTTATTGTTGTTATCTATACCTGGGATGAGACATTGCTAAGGTATTCTGCCTGAGGCACCAAAGTAACTCAGTCAGTCTTGTTTACCTTAATCCCACAACTGAACTAGGATTGCCATTTGTTTCTTAACTCAGGCATAGAACATCTTGGACTGACCTTAGCTTAGTCTGTCATCCCCCCAAACCCCATCACAGAGGAGGCATATAGTTGACAGATGGGAATTGATTCTAGATGTAGAAAGGTAAATCAAGGGAAGACTAACTACTCCATAGCAGACTAAAAAACACTAAAGGTTGGTTAAATGAATTGCTCAGGTTTTCTGTTATTTATCAGTGGATTGATTGATGATATCAAAACAATTTCATGTTAAGAACTGCTTCATCTGCTGCTGGTTCCAACATCTATTGCATTTTAACCAACTTTTAGCATTGTTTTTAAAATGAATTAGGATTTTTTTTTTCCAAATTAACTTTGATGTACACATGTTTTATCCAGCTTTGAAATGAATTTACAGCAGTCACTGAAATTATGTTCCCTTATTTAATAATGTTAATGTGACTGGCATTTTTTTCATCATCAGTTTGACTAAATATATTGCATCATGATTTTGGTTTGGTGTGACTCTGGTATGACAACTGAATTTTCCATTCATTGTTTGACATATTGTTCTGAGACAGTTGTGCTGATGGTTTATTTTGCTTTCCTGTTTGCTACATTGAGTTTCCTTGAGAGAAGGGAGGCAGGTTATAAGTATTAAATAAAAATGGAGGGGTGGACGACTTAAGCAACTGAAAACATAGCTACCTAAAAGCATATCTAGAGAGGCCCTGTTTATCACAGCTATCCTCTGGCTCTTCTAGACAGATGGACTATACATCTAAGCTAAGACTGGCTGAGTAACAACACTTCACTCAGAGATTCAGTGGGTTCCTTAGCTTTGACTCCTTGGCAATACACATTGCTATGTCTGGCTCCTTTCTCTTTCTGCTTATAACTCAGCTGGGATACTGAAGGTGTTCACAGAAAGTCAATTCAGGAACCAATTCCTCTGTGCTGAATGAACACTGAGTCTATTTGCAAGAGTAGCAAAGTCCCAAGCTGATTCACCCTACTTGCAATACCTAGATGTTTAATGTCTACGCACGCTAGACTTATGCCAAATTGAATAGCAATGGACAAATTCAACTCTCCATTTTCAAATTTTACAAATAGGTTAGCAGCACAAAAAGTTGATCTCAATATTCTTCCCAACCATTTGGAAGTGGTTGCCATTGCATTTTTCTATGATGTTTCCTAAACTCTCAGTCTGATTTCTTATCCAAAAATATTAGCCAAATCTGGACCAACCTAGTTCTCTTCCAGGTTGGTAGGGACTGCCACTTGCTTTGATACATTTATATTTTCCCCAGCTTGCTGCTAAACATTGTACACACACAGACACACATGCACGCATGCATATGGACATTTTGTGATTTTGTTCTCTTTAGTTGGAAACTAATGCAAAAATTAAATGAAATAGATTCATGGTTGGAAACATGAGGGAAAAAAAAAACACAGCAGCTTAATGACGCTGAAAGTTGCCAGCCAGAAATGGTCGACACTTCAGCAGTTCGAGCCCAGCTCCGCGCAGCACAGTGAGCTCCTGCTTCCTCCCCAGCTCCTGCCAACCCAGCAGCTCGAAAACGTACATGAGTAGATGAATAGGTACTCTCACCCTGGTGGAAGGAAAAATGCTGGCAGCGCCTTGCAAAGGAGACAGGAGCAATTGCTGGTAACACGGAAGCTGCACACGCCCGAAAAAGGCACGAAGCAACGGAAACCCCACCTCCTGCACTCGCCAGCTGGGCTCTGCTCTAGGAGGGAGGCACTGGCAAACCACTTCCGAAACACCTT
>NW_006535832.1:111721-123949 GCF_000186305.1 Python bivittatus
TTGACAGTCCCCACATCCCTTCCTCCAGGTATTTTGGATTACAATTTCAATGCCCTCTTGTTTTGACCTGGTGTCAGAAGCCCTGCAATCAAGCAACCATCCTGCTAGCTTGCTTGCTTCGTTTCTGCCATTGCAATGGGGGGGGGGGGGGGGGTTGGAGAGCTGTTGGGTGCAGATCGACCCTTATCTTGTTCTCAGCAAGAGGCCAAGAGATAATCAGTGACATGCATAGGACAACCTGAGAAACAGAAAAGGGGGAGGTACAGGGGGAGAAAGGGATAAGTATAGCTTTTGGCTCACAGGGGCTTCAGTTTCAGCAATGCTCTCGACCTGTATACCAGTCCTAAATAAATGAACTTTCTTTTGAATTTACCTTGGTGTCGAGGGGAGTTGCTTTCACTGGGAACTGCACAATGCAGGTCACTACACCTGGGAGTTGAGGGTGTTGTGGGTATGAAATATCTGAAGGGTACCAGGTTGCCCACATAATATATACAGCAGTTTAGGAATATCTTGTAGTATATAAAATTATTTATTAGAGGCCAATCAATTTAAGCAAGCTGATTTATTCAATATCTCATGGCAGAGAATTACATGCAGAATTAGTATTGATTTTGAAAGGAGTCCTCATGAACTGCCTGCTCTTGAGTATGGCACAGATAACAGTCAATTTGGTAGAAGGACTGACCAATGTATGAGCTAATTCCTGGGGATGGAGGTGGGGGAGGGCACCACAAAGGCTATTTCTCTCAAACTGCACAGCACAATGCACAGTGCAAAAGGCAGATGGTGACTGAATCAAAATTGGCATTTCCATGGAGGTTTCAGGGAAGAAATGGTGAACTGAAGATGGCTCTGCTTAAAGTAGAGCTGATTACTGTGGCAAAATGAAGAGCCGGAGGGAAAAGCCAACTCTTTGCAATTCGTCTCCCAACAAGGAAAGGACTGGGATTGCCCACAAGTTCTCCAGAGAGCTGCTCCTTGGGAGAAGACCACAAAATAGCAGTCTCTGGCCAGTTTAGAGCTGGGGAGATGAGGGAATGTCATCGTAGCCCAAGCCACAGTTTGGCACCTTTAACACAGGGTTAACATACTTCCTTTCTTAATCATTAACCTTTGGAAATTGCTTGTTATCTTCTCTTTGAATATTAAGAACCTATGTAACAGCACCTTTTACTAAACTGGGTGATTTTCCTTTAATACTTAGTGAAAGAGGTTTTGTACAACTTTAGAGACTTATAAAATAATAATAATAATAATAATAATAATAATAATAATAATTCTAACAGCAAAAGGGTGATAAAGCACTGATTTTGGAAACTTATAAACAGACTAAGGGTCCAGACGGATTTAAAATAAGATTTTGAAATTAAGAATCCTTCCTGTGGGAAAATGCTGTTGTTTGGAATATTTAAAAAGGTGGGATTTTGAAGGTTGGACACTGGAGGGAACCAGAAGGAATTAAAGATTTCAGTTAAAGGAGGAAAACACTTAGGTTTGATTTACTAATACAAAATGGAGGAAAATACTTTACCATTAGGTGCATAGAAGGATGTTTGTGAACAATGGACTCAGAAGTTAATTTTAAAAATGTCTGCCATTATAGACAGACTGTGTCTGAAAGATGATATGGAAAAGAAGCAAGCTGTGCTGGATAGAACTGAGTCTGATTTGAAACTGGACCTAAAAATGATGAGCTGTGGGAATGGTGTGGAAGGAGATGCTACACTGGATATACAAATGAAAGCAGTTGATATTTTACTAAACCAAAGAATGACCTGGATAATTTTCTTATACTGGAGTTACAAAAGAGACCTGTTAAGGTTGTGAAGAATTTTGTGACAAGGGACAAAGAAAAAATGAGAAGAAATCATGTTCTAGGACTTCATTTGAGGGGATTAAGGATCAAGATTGTTAAAAATAAAGGGAAGGATTATTAGGTTGGTTTATTTGATCAAGGTTAAAATAGATATTATCTCTGCTATCCCTTAATGGACTTTTGCCAACCAGGACTGAATGATGAGGCTTCTAAGATTTGTTTATAGATAAGAGATGGGATATGGGAAGGGGAAAAAAAATCATTTGTTGTATTTTAAGAGAAGTTGATAAGTTTCTAAAATTGTTTATACTTGCTGTTATGTAGGGGGAAGTCATCCCTTCCCTTCCCTTCCCTTCCCTTCCCTTCCCTTCCCTTCCCTTCCCTTCCCTTCCTTGTTTTTAGTTTGTATTAACTTTCATACTTTTAATTGTAATGCTCAATAAAATTACTATTACATTAAAAAAAAAAGTCATTTCCATGGATGCCAGCATCAATTATTACCAATGAACATTGTACTTGTCCAACGTGTAGAATACAAGGCTGGCTTCTTATGCAATCTAGAACTTGCTTCTTATACAAATTATTTACATCTCCAGGAAAGAAACAAAAAGGAGGAAAAAAAGTCATGCTAATGTCTATTTACTCAAATTGCCGCCAGTTTCAGCATAACCTATGCAGGGGTAAATAAACATGCAGCAATATGGTATATTGTGATTTGGGTGCCAGTCAAGAGGAATAAGGACTTGTGTGGGCGTGTGTGTGTGTTATAATATTTGTATGCCACTTCTCATTATTAGAAGCCTCAAAGAGATACAAACTCACATAAACAAGCACACATAGAGTTACATTATTATACCATACTACAGGTATTGATTGGTTGTGTATGGGTACATATTTTGTTATTTATATTTACATTTGTGTCACATTTTTAATTCATCACTTTCTCTTTTGATTTTGGCATGAATGAACAAGCAAATAAATAAATGCAATGTATCATGTAGCCAAACATTAACTGCTCACAGAGGCATTGTTGGAATGTACACATGAAGCTTGCTTAACTTCGGCATAAGGCTCTGTGCTCCCAGCCTTCAAAACTAAAGAAGTTGAAGTCAGTACTACTGAGTTTAGAGTTAGCTTTTCTTTTCTACAGTGGTATGATCCATTGTAAATTCTGCTGCTTTACAAATGCCCATTGGAAATGCTCAGCAGTATCCAGAGAAACTGTAGCATTTCTAAAGGTCTAACTGTCCTCCAAGACCCGCGGCCAAGACAGTCCCAAATAAATTTCATAAGCAGCTGATTGCTTTATTATTCTGCCAAACCCAGTTGGAATGTGCTCAGAAAAATGGGAATCCCAGGATATTTCATTGTCTTCATGAGAAACTAATAGACAGATCAGGAAGCCACAGTATGGACAGAACATGGTGAAACAAACTGGCTCCAGGTTGGCAAAGGAGTGCAACAACGCTGTATATGCGCCCCTTATTTATTCATTCTACATGCTGCATTAATTAAGGGAAGCTGAATTAGAAGAAGATGAGTGTGGTTTTAAAATTGGAGCAAAAAACATCACTAGCCTGTGCTATGCTGATGACACTACTCTGATAGCTGAAAATGCAGATGATATGCAAACTCTAGTAATGAAAGTCAAGCAGCACAGTGAAAAAACTGACTAACTTTAAATAAAAAGTAGACCAAACTAATGACAACAGATACAGGAACCAACATTATAATCAACAACAAAGATATTGAAGTGGTGGATAGCTTCTCTCTTTTTAGGATCAACCTTAAACAGTAAAGGAACAAGCGGTCAAGAATTCCACAGCATAAATTCCAGTCTTACTTATGGTACAGCAGCTATGAAGGCCTTGGAAAATATATTCAAATGCTATGATGTGTCGATATCTACAAAAATTGGAATTGTGCAAGCTGTGGTATTCCCTGTGACATTCTATGGAAGTGAAAGTTGGACCTTGAAGAAGCAGGATAGGAAAAAATATTGACATGTTTTAACTTTGGTGTTGGAGAAGGCTCCTGATAATACTGTGGACAGTCAAGAAAACAAACCAATGGATCATCAAACAAATCCACCCAGAGTTCTCACTTGAGGTACAAATGACCAGGCTAAAATCACTCTACTTCGGACACATTATACAAAGACCCATCTCTTTGGAAAAGGCTGTCATGCTGGGAAAGGTGAAAGGAAAGAGAAGAAGAGGGTGACCTGCAACAAGGTGGATGGACCCAACTGAAATGATGGTGGAAGTGATGGAAGTGTTGATGATGGAACTGTTGGAAGATCTGAAAGACCAAGTTAAGGAGAGATCATCATGGAGAAAATCTATCTAGTGTATATGGTTGCTAGGGGTCAAAAATGACTTGTGGCACATAATAAATCAGACTGTTTTCCATGGTCCCAAAATATGTTTAAAATAAAGAGAAGGGGAAAAATGAGTTTATTAACTTCAGTTGCTAATTTCCAAGTGCTATTACCCCTATCCTCTGTTAGCCCTGGGGGTCCATTTGTTAGGTAACTGCTGAGCTGTGGTCCAGTCCAAAATGTACCCCAGATTAATTCTTATCTCATTAAAATGATGAAATTGAGTCTGACTCAGGTGATGTGATAGTTTCTTGGCAACCCAACACTGCCATCTTCTAGGTTGTTTCTTTGTTTTTACTTCCTAGGGATTTATTTCTGATCTTTCTTCCAGGTCTGAATGAATTAGATCTGGCCCTGTCAGACTAACACTTTTGAGTTGCCTGAACCTCATTTAATTACACCATTTTTAAAAAAAATATAACTACCACTGCCAGCCATTTTAGAAGTATCCAGACCTTTCTTCCTAATCTACTGGCCAGCATAGGCACAAAAAGTATAATATCAGAAAGCTACAGTGCAGGAGAATGTGACAAAATGTATTGATATACAATATAATTTTTGCTTAAATCAGGAATGATGGCAAGGCTTGGAGAAACAGACATTCTATCCAAGGGCATGGAAAGCCGACCAACTGCACAGACCACTGCCAAGAACTTCACTGTGCATCACTAGCAATGAGATAATTAGTGATATGCTGACCTCCGCTGTAGCTCCAAATAAGATATATCACTTCAGCTGAGAAGGTCTTCCCCCAACAGTGTTTGTTCTTGAAATCTGCATAGGGCAGTGTGGATGTTTTATAACAGTTGGTTCCCCTTTAGCTCACTAGGATTAGGCAATCTCTAAGCATTATTTCAGACTTCTTTGCATGACTAGGAACTAATGGATGTATGACTGTGTGTGTGTGTGTGTGTGTGTAAGGAAAGAGTGATTGAGAGGGAGAAAGAGATTGGGTGAGAACTACTATAATTACTATTTTGGAAACATCCTGTGAGGGGCCAGAAAGAATGCTGCTTTTGAGCATACAGAAGTTTGCACCTGACAACACTGTTGCACCCTATATACGCCCACTGTTTGATGAGAATCTCAATAGTATATTTATAATGTGCCAGGGATAAGACATTTTAAATAAATAAGCAAGGATGCTGGAATAATTGCAAAACTGCTGAGTGCATCTGTCACTGAAGTTTTCAGTTTTAAACATAAACAGAAAATAATGTTTCCAATTATTTTAGTCTATATTGTATTTGTATACATCTTTGTCTCTGTATGTTTTTACCCAATAAAGTTCACAAATATCGCTTTGCAATATTTAAAGTAAGCAAGCTTATTTATGGAGGGGCACAGCAGCATCTGCAGAAGGGGGCAAACGGAGCAAGATTGCTTTCGTACATGAATCATGCATGCCTAAAAGGGGCAAAGCTTGTGGCATGACGGGACTGCTTTCATTATTTTGATAAAAGCAGCAAGATCCTGTGGATGTCCATGTTGGGGTGGCTTAAGCTTCTGAAGACCACAGTCCATTTCCTCAGATACATGGAGTATTATCTTGAGACAGAGTAATGAATTATTCATTAAACTATGATCATATATAAACCCTATCAAGGTAAGTAAATACATACAAATGACCCACTTAACATTGGTCATTCTCAAGAACTTTGTTAGAAGGTCTGTGCCACACTCGACAATGAACAACTATCCTGAAATTATGTACATACTTTCACCAAGACACATTGGGCTGACGACAAAAGGCATTATGAAACCCTAGACATTTTTCATACAAAAGATGCATTTATTAGGTATCAAATAGCTCAGAGTTTTAAGGTATTTCTTTCTTTTGAGGTCATATAAAAACATACTGTTTATTGATTGGAATTAGATCCTATCTGCCACAAATGCTTCAAACAGCAAAAGCCAAACTATAAATATAGGAAGAATTATATCACATTGGGGAGTTTGGAATATTGACTAACATGTCTTAACTATGTTTTCTACGTTATTTAATGGTCTCCTATATTGATAATCAATAGCTGAAGGAAGCTTCAACCCTCCCCACCCCCAAGTTTCTTTATGGAAACCAGATTTTCTTTCTTTTTCTTGTATCTCCATAAGTTTCCACTGGTATCAATGCATTTCTCAGCATTCCTTGAGGAGAAATAGACTTTTACTACTTAAGTTACCACTCATATACATAAATGTCTGGTAGAAATGTGTGCATCAATCTATATATCAGCCTATATCTGGCACATATACTGTAATTGCTGCATATTGTTTCAAAGCCAATGGCTTTTGTATGTACTATTCTATGCAACTTATGTGAAAACTCCACTGTACATTTTTCCCTTAAACTACTATCTCTTCTTCTTTCCCGCCTCCTCCTCCTCCTCCTTCACTGTTTTCTGATTTTTACACAATTCTTCTAAAGATGCACCAAGTTTTATGGACTTTTCTAACTGAGGAGAAGATTCTATTTATTGCTGCTCTCTGCTTTGGCAGACCGCGGCATTTTGATGTAGAGGAAATCTTTTACATCCCTGGTGACTGGCAGCTACAATGTAATAAGTCACTGGATTGTTAGACAGAATATACTTCGTTACTGTGAGTTCTCAACCACTATCTTCATTGTACCTCCCTGGAGTAAAAATGTAGATGGTAAAATGTTTGGGTGAGATTTCTTATATTTGGAAAAGAGTAGTGGGATAGAATTGATTGCTAAAACTTACAAACACAGTTGACCATATGGATAAGCTGTTGTCTATGTGCCAGAGAAGCATGAAATCTGTACTATATAAAGTACCAAGACACCAGTGCATGAAAACCTGGAGATGAGAGGAATCTCCAGGGAATGCTATTCTATTTTCAGTGTGTGGCTTGTACTTCCGGGTAACCAGATGAGGATTTATATTGTACCCTGTGTGGCAGGTGTTCTTTTTGAGTAGCAGCCACTGCTACTATGACAACCATTTTATGAAGAAGTAGATGAATGTTGACACAAAACCTAGGGAGAATAAAATATGCTGGTTAAGTGATGGACTACACTAGATAGTTTCATGCCTAAACAGTATTTTACAGCCATCACCGATAGCCAAATCCCCTCTGTTTGTCATTATAGTTGTTATGGAAAATTAATCAAATGTAAAAAAAAACAAAATAAAACAAAACAAAAATGTAATGAACAAGCTTGATTTTTCTCTGAAAGAACAGCCAATTGCTTCTGGGTATATTAGTGTTTATTGGTGTTGTGCAGATGTGTGTAATCACTCCTTTGCCCTGCATGAATAGGAGCCATCTGTTTATTTTCAGAGGATTACAATATTTAATAAATGCATTTCTGCCAGTAGCAATCAGAATAAGACCTTTTGCTTCTGACAACATAGGCTCCTGACAGAATGTGAGAATTCTCTACAGACCTACAGTTCCCACACCATCAATCATGGACTTTCTTTCTTCTGTGATGCCAAGTGAGATGGTGAGATCCAAAATGGCAGCAGCTGGCCAGAGCAAGCAGACTGCAGAAGTCTGCATTATGAATCCCAAGAGGATGAACGGGAAAGTTGATAGAACAGAGCAGATGGTGGCACATAAGAAGATGGCAAGTGCTGACAACGGTATTTTGTTCCAAAATCTTGTGATTCTAGAAATGAATGTTTATAAAACTTGATTTGGACCATACTGAAATCCATCCTGATCATCACATAGATTTACACACTGACACTTCCAGAAAGATGTCTTGAAGTGACTTATAATTAGCTATACAGGAACTGAAATTGGAGCCAGAAAACATATATAACATTGCCACCAAAAAGAGAGTAACTGTGGTTTGAAAAAAAGTTCTTAACAAAAACTTAAATGTTTGGCAGCTAAATTATAATTCCTTTTCTGTATGAAGTGGTTGAAACCTGTCAGTAAATTGATGACAGGGAAAAAAGGAAGCAATTTATCATCACTTTGAGAATGGAAGCACACATAAATTCAACCCTATACATCCTTAGTCAGAAGTGCCGCCGTGTTCCATTGGCATTGCCCCAGTTAGACAGGTACAGCATTGGTGTCTGACATGCAAATATAAATAGATAAATGCCAGCATTCCTATCCTATTCACATTTACTCATAGTTGTCCTTTTGAATTCTGTGGGACTTACGAGTGTGCAAAGTTGTGACAATGAGTATCTATGTAACCATATGTGATTTAATTTGATTTATTGGATTTACAACCTACTGGTAATTAGAAACAGTGCTTCTAGGCCACATTGATTGATGGCGCCACCTCCTGCAGGTGCAAAGATTTACATTTTTAGAATGATTCAGAAGGAGGGGCAACATTGGCAACCTCTAAGCTTTGTCTTCCTAGGTCAGTGCCTAAACAGCGTAAAGGCAGCTCTGATTACAAGTTGGACAAAAGAGATTATTCTTTACAGATGTGTTCAGCGTTGAGAGAATAAGAGACCAACATAGCCTGGGACCAATACAGGAGAAGAACATTGTACATGTGCCAGAGAGATGACTCTGACTAAGAGGCTATCTTCAAAGGGATCTTCCCTGCAGAATGCAGGAGATGCAGACTCTAAGCCATTTAGAGCTTTAATTGTCAGTATCAATACTTTACATTTTACCCAATAAGTAATTGGCAACAAATGCAGATCATTCAGTTCCACTTCTTTGCACATTGTAGCAGTTATCAGTTTAGCTGATGCATTTTACTCCAATTTCAACTTTGGGATTTTTCAAGGGCTATTCCACAGACAACATATTTAAATAATCATTTGTTGTGATGTTTAGGACTGCACTGTTGGGAACTCCACTCAGAATTACTCTGGCTATTGAGATGGCATACATGATAATAAATAAATAAAAATGCAATAAACATCACAGCATTGAATTGCTACATGGTGCCAATAGGGATCAATATTGTTCTTTGAGCTTCCTTCTAGAAGCTGCAGATTCTTATCAGAATCATACTTATGAAGGACGTTTAAGAGACCATTTTGCATTAGCATTTCTCAACCATGGCCAATCTGCACAGAATTTATTCTGTCCTTAACTGTTCAAATATTAAAGCAAAATAATAGTTCAGAAACGTAAATAAAATGGCCCTCCTGTGAATACAAGATTACAAATACAGTCAATATCAGTGGTGTTTAATACTTAACTACCGTTTCTGGAAGCTGATATCTACACAGATGAAAGAATGTTCCCCTTTAACTTTCTTTGCAATGCATAAAAAGCAGCAGTTGACAAGCATAATTGGTGTGAGACACTGAACAATTATTTTGAAAGTTTGCTGGGTCAACAGGGAAACTGTGGGAAAAGATTGCATTTGAGTCAATATTAAAAAACTGGAGGATGGTGAATATTGTAGTAAAGTGATTCTTTATTGTGTTTAAGTGAGTGTGAACAGCTAAAAGATCCCAGAATATAGGCAAACATTTTCTTTCCTGTAACTGGGATTTAAATTAATTTAAAATCAATGAAGATAGATGATGATGGATGGATGGATGGATGGATGGATGGATGGATGGATGGATGGATGGATGGATGGATGGATGGATGGATGGATGGATGGATGGATGGATGGATGGATGGATGGATGGATGGATGGATGGATGGATGGATGGATGGATGGATGGATGGATGGATGGATGGATGGATGGATGGATGGATGGATGGATGGATGGATGGATGGATGGATGGATGGATGGATGGATGAATAACCAAGTGAAATTATTGGATGGTACCCTGGAAATCATTTCATCCACTGCCACCCCCACCCCCCAATGTAGGGGTGCACTAATACATCAAACCCAACAGATGGCTATCCAGTCTTCATTTAGATTCTCCAGCAAAGGTGAGTCCACTAATACCTGAAGTGTCTGTTCAATCACTGAACAACTCTTTTTATGTATAGGGGTTTTTTAATATATAGTCTGACTTTTTAATTAATTAATGTAGGTATTTATTTTTTTAATTGTTTTCAGGTTTTATTCTAACTGTGAGCCACCCAGAGTCACCCTCTTGGGGGAGATGGGTGACATATGCATTTAATAAACAAACAAACAAACTCTTTCCAGGAAATTGGTCAGGAAATGTATTCTGTTGTTCAACCAAAATCAACTTCCTTGTAATTAAAACCCATTATTTCTTGTTCTATCTTCTAGAAGTACTCTGAACAGTATATTAGATATGATCTGACCAATACAAAATAGAGAGGAACTTTTGATCTTGACATCATACTTCTGCTGATGCAAAAGTATACTGCAGTGTTTGTGCTAATTGCATTTTGCTTTGCTTTACTTTGAAGCTACATCTCACTCATGTTCATCTTGTGATCCACCAAGAAACCTACATTCTTTTTGCATGTACTGCTTACCCAGGAGAGTTCCCACCATCCTATATTTGTGCCTTTCATTTTTCCTAAAACTTGGCAATTGATAATTTTGAAGTTGATCTTACTGTTCCAGATTGTCAAGATTTCCTGAATCTTGATACTGTCCTGTAAGGTGTTTACACCCCCACCCATCAGTATCATCTGCAAATGTGATAATCATATTTTTTAACTTCTCACCCAAGTCACACTTTTCAATCCATATGTTACTTCTTTTGACAAATAATGCCATTCTTTCCCCATTTACTTGGCCTATTATTATTGAATAAACTGTATGCTTCAATCCTTCCATTGCACTCATTAGTTTCATCCCACTACTTTCAGTAATGCCTCCTAAATTGTATTTGTCTTCCTGCATTAAGGTTTCTGGCTTTTCCTGTTTGTTCCCAGTATTCTGTGCATTTGTATGCAGACATCTGAATCCTTGAATCACAGAACTTTTTTTATTCCATCTTGTATAGGCACATTTATTAATAGGTGTCTCTATATCCTGTATACTTGGCCCCAGCTCCAGTTCTTGATATCACACTATTTTCTACTTTCTTTTCTCCCTGCCCCATAAGATTCACTATAAAGTCATTTGGATTAGTCTTGCAGAACACTTTTTAAACACAGTCTTCTAAGTTCTCATGAGGGCCTTTTTCTTGTTAGAAGCTCCTCATCATGGAAACGTTATCAAAGAATCCAAGCCATTTCCATTGGCACTGTCTGAAAAATAAGTTGTTCTCTTCCACTATTCCCTTTCTTTCTGGGCCATATCTTTCAACAGGAAAGATTAAAGAAAACATTACTGGTGCTTTCAGTTCCTTGACTCTTTTGCCCAGTATTTTAACATTTCTTGCAATAAGAAGTTATATATCCACTGAAGTTGCTTCAGCTAGGTCAACAGCATTCAATGCTCCTTTCCCACCCAATGGGAAATCAGTAAGATTCAGGAAACAGCCAGGAACAGCAATTTGTCATCAGTCTTCCTACCTCCTTGAGTCTTCCACTCCATTCTTCCTCCTCAGTTGAACCCTCTGCCACATAGTTGCATTGATTCCCCCCCCCCCCCCCTATCACAATCCTCAAGGTATAATTAGGTTTAATCTGGGTAATGCTAAACAGCCTGCAATGTAGATATTTTAAATTTGCCACTGAATTTTAAGGTCAGGCAAATATGACTTTTTATGTAATAGTCAGAAGACATCTTCTGTTCCTCTTGCATGAGAGTTTAGGATGCAACAGGTGAATATATTCCATCAAAGATTTTAATTTTCTTATGAATAATGTAAGTGTCTCCCAATCTTACCAATGTCCATATATATGGATTTAACTGACATTGTTGTCATGGACATTGTTGAGAATTTGGAAGTTTCCAAGATTGAGAAATACTATGTTATAGGTGGCTGGTGTGGGTCTTCCGGGCTGGGTGGCCATGTTCTGGAAGTTTTGTTTCCTAACATTTCTCCAGCATCTGTGACCAGCATCTTCAGAGGGCAGGAACAGTTCTCTCTGTGCCCAGGATGATGTGACCCTGTTGTGGGTATTTATAGAGATCAGCGAGGGTGCCTGAAGCGGGTGGGGGATTGGGTTAATGAGTGGCTGCTTGTTTTGGTGTCTGCATATGTATATATCTTCCTGGGGGTTAGGCAGGGTTTTTTCTAT
>NW_006535833.1:7884-27664 GCF_000186305.1 Python bivittatus
ATAGATAGATAGATAGATAGATAGATAGATAGATAGATAGATAGATAGATAGATAGATAGATAGATAGATAAAGAAAGCCTGTTGAACCTTCCTGCAGAAAGAAGAATATTAAAGCTGCTTTAATGCCAAAGTTTGGAATTCTGTTGCCACCATCCCAGGGTTCAACGTCCCCTTCACTTGAAAGTGTGTTTTCTGGCAGCACCGCTAGTGTATCACAACTCCCAGTGTGAACTGAACACATTGATATCACATACAGAGGAGAAGGTCTGAAATTTGTACTGGGACTGCGCAAAACTCTTAAAGAGGCATTCTGCAAAGCTTCTTGCAGCTGCTTGGAAAGCTCTATCTATCTGCACATGTGGATGTATGCACAGCTGCTTTGCCTCACTGGTGGTCTGTCTGCACATCTGTACTGGTACAGACTTGCTTGTAATTTTTATCCAGAATAGGAATAATTTTGGTGAAGCAGCCTTGTATGAAACCCTCTGTGGGGAACAAGACCCGCTTGTCAGCTTATTTGTGAGAATCTCTTATTCCACTGGCTAATGCAGATATTTCCCCCCACTTCTCTATCAAGCTTGCAAAAGAATGATTTTATTCTCTACAAAACAAAAATCAAACTTTTACTGCTACCACAGCTACAGACAACACTGGAAACATCACAAGACTAACACATTCATTGTGGAGCTCACTATAAGCACTACTACTTCTAACTCAAGGGTACAACAAAGTATTGATTCCCTTCCTTCCTGGTTAGGACCATCACAAATCCACAAACACGGATGACATCAGCACAATTTACATAATATTTTTTAGCTTGCTATGTATGTTTTAACTGCTTAAAGTCTCTACTATTAATTGCCCATATATTGACCCAACAGTGTAGCGGATCTACTTTATTTGTCCCAGCTTAAGGATACTATATTATGTAATCAGCTATTTCTCTCTCCACCCCCACATAACCATGGTAACTAAAAAAAGCCTTTCACATTGGCATCAGGAGCAAGCCAGGAAGGCTACATTATGAGACAAGCCCATATGTGATATTGTTACCATGGAAACACTTACCCACACATTAGCAGACAAAAGTACACGTTGCCAGATAAAGAAAGCAGAAGAAAGGGGGGGGGGAGATGAAGATAATTATTTTTTCCTTATTTGATATGACATGCAAAGAAAGACCCAACTTTGAAAACAGCCCTTGCAGGAGATTCGGGGTAAAGGAAGAAAACTCATTGCTAGTGTTCACCAGATGCCCAAGTGACCACTCTTCTGAAATGCCGGGCAGCTGATGCACCGGCCAATATGACAGAACCAGCTGCATACTAAGAATGTGCTGTACCCAACTCTGGAAAACCTGAAATGAGACAAAATACTGGGAATAAGAGACACGCCAATTGCATGACTTACTTTTGCCAGACTGGCTGTGAATAGCACACATTCAAAGAGCTCCCCCATCCTCTGAAGAAATTCGTCCACATGTGGTCGTTTTAATACATACACCTGAAGGTAGAGAGAAAGAAAGGGAAAAGAACAGCCGCTGAGATTCAAGGATGAGCAAACACTCTTCGGTATACCTGGAGTTCATGATCCTGGAGAATAAATTTACTTTTGATAAATGTAAGAGGAGAAGTGGAGTCCCACTGGATTGTAACAATGCCCTATCTAGTATGTTTTGTTCCTGCAGAAACCAGCCAGATGCTTCAGGGAAGACGGTATAAACTTAGAGGGACATAACTTAAAATGAAAGGGCAATACTCTACAAGAAGAATGAATGTATTCAGTGTTATCTTTTTCAACTCTTCAGAAAGGGAAGATTTTGTTCTTAAGATGAAAAGAAACTCATATTTCATTTCATTTCATTTCATTTCATTTTCGGAATCGCAAAATTCCAGATTTGTGAACTGAATTGATTTTAATGGCTTTTGCTATTAAAGCAGATGATAGGATTGTAACCAAGGTACTTCAATAAATAATTATAGCTAATGCAACAAAACCTATCCATACGAACTCAAGAAATTTTATCCCTCTTACCCAATTATTGGACATAAAAAAATCAAGAAATACTGACTTAGGACAGAGGTATAACAGAAGAGACAAACAGTGCAACTATTTTATCAACATGTAGTTTGGTTTTGTATGTGTTTAACTGACTTTTAGAGCTGAAGGGAATCTACCCTTGACATACGGTACAGCGTATCTTTAGCTGAAGACCCTCTTATCAGAAGAGTAAGAAGACGACACGTGGACTCAGATTTTCCAGCATCCTGTTTATTGCGTTGTGGCTACGTCCCAGTGCAAGTATTCAAGGATAGGCCATTAAGAATGCACACAGCCTATCCTGGATTACTTGAACCGGGTCACAGCCCCTTCTGGAAAGGCACATCAAGAACACTGTCCTTCCGAGAAAGAATAGACGCTAACCAACATCACCTACTAAAATCATGCACAACACTTTTAACTGTTCATAATTTCCCTTGTTTTTATACACCCTTGCCCATTTCTAAAGGGAAAAAAATTTAAGTTTATATTTTTTCTTTTTTCACCATCTATCCTAGAACTAAGATAATACACACAAGAACCTGCATATTCAAAGAAATGCAAGTCTCATTCAGTCTCAGCTGAATTCTCTTCCACAATGCAATTTAGTATCTTATACGCACTCCTGGCTCCAAGTTATTCATATTCAGACAGAATGATGCTCTGTCTAAAATACAATTTTTAATGTTACCTAGATGCATTCAATGCATTATCCTTGTGGATGCTAATATTTTCTTTTATTGCTCATAGAGTTAAAAAGACTACTCATTAGTTTAATAGATACTATATTCTTGGCATTGAACTTTGATTCTTTTAAATTATGTTGCATCTTTGACCCTCTAGGTTCGAGCCCCCTAACATGGTCGTTGCAGATAAGAATGTATCACTCAAAAGCATTTAATGGGGCATGAAGGAAAGCAGATAAATTGAAATCAATATTTTTCCTTTACTTCAGAAGCCTGTCAGAAAGCCATTTCTGAATTTACCCTTTTCAGAGGAGTGCATCTGAAAAACTGGACCTTTAGTCCCTAGAACTGACTTCTGAAGCTCTGGAAGTTTCATGGTCAGTAAGTAAGTTACCTGGATAAGACTATGGTCAACAAGACCATGAAGCAGAATATTCTTATGTGCTGAACTGATTAAGTGATTTAAGTAATACTTTTTACATTCTTGTTGACAGTTCAGACATTTGAATTGAAGTGGCTTTCAAGTGAAAACTCTGCAGTCCTGAAAACACGCTGACTTTAATCTGCCTGTCGACTCCAAAACTCCATCCTCTGCCAACCTAATCTGACAATCCTAGACAGACACAAAGGAATTCACCACCCCCATGCGAAAGTGCAAATACAGCAGTGCCTCTCACCTGATGTATAGTTCCATCAATTTCAACTGGAACAATGAAATCAGCATTGCTAATTGGCTAGAAAAGTGAAAACAAAACGATCTTTAAAAAGAATGATTTGTATTATGCACAGACTCTAGAGAAAGTTACAGAATGACAGCACAAGCTCATAGGGTAATCTGAAGAACTTTTGGCGACAACTGGCACAGCTCCCCTTACGCTTACCAAAGAGATCGGAACGATCCTGTTCATGTATTTCATACAAAAGGCTCTCGATACCTTTTTTTAAACCAACAGAGAAGGGCTGTTAAAAGGTGGAGCAGGCTGTTCTCTCAAGCAGATGGGAGGTTCTTTTCCCCTGAATGAGAAAAGGCGGTATCCCATTCCTGCTGCACTCCAATGGAATTAGTAGGGAAAAGCAACTATTTGCTGAGTGAAATCCTGCTTCACTGACAGGTTCCGTTAGGAGAAAGATTCCAGCCTCCAGTTCAGTATGTGCTAATGGGTTGGCTTGGGGCTCGTGTATTCTCTTTATTTGCCCCATGGACTCATTTCCCTTTTTGAAAAGGAGCGGAGGAGAATTCAGAGCACACAGCCCTCGCTAGCAACACTACCAGAAAAAGAGCAGATCGCATCAGCTCTTCCTGGGACATGTCCAGGGGAAAGCAGCTGGCAGATATGCAGCCTTTGACTGACTGTGTTCCTTTTCTCCAAGAACACAGAACATTTTGGAAACATTCTGAAAAGGTTTTCCCCCAGTTTTTAAAGGGGAACACAACCTTTTCCCAAATGAGGATTTTGACAACTCTGATATTCATCTGCCGAGAAAGATCTTGGGGCTAATATGCCACTCCAGCCTGGTTTACACAGACAACAGAATGGGGTGGGAATGGTTT
Source organism: Python bivittatus (assembly GCF_000186305.1). The sequence goes on from NW_006535833.1 coordinate 12,164, forward strand.
GCACCCCATTTGAGATTGCAAGGGGAGAAGATCATTTTCAAATGTTTCTCTGTTTTAAGAAGAACTTAGGAGATGGAAGAAAAGAAAAACCTGAAATGTCCCCTGCTGTCTTAGGGGTTTCTACCCATAGGACATGTGGTTCCACTATCTGAAGAAATGTCTCTACCTGGTCCTCATGGGAAGACCAGGCCTTAAAGCTGTTTTTGAACAGCCTTGCGTGGGTTGCATAACCCAGACCATGTACAGGTAGTCCTCACTTAAAAATGCTAATTGGGACCAGAAACTCTATCATTAAGTGACGTGGTTTTAAGCCAAAAATCACAACTGTGTTGCTTAGCAACAGCAGTTCCAGCAGTCCTAGTTGCTGTCATTAAGCAAGGACTACATATGATCAGGGACAATTGTAATTGTGAGGATTGTGATCATGTGACTGCAGGGACATTGCGATGGCCGTAAGTATGAGGACCAGTCATAACTACCACTTGTTCAGCGCTGTCATAAATTTGAATGGTTGCTGAATGAGTGGTTGTTAAACGAGGACCACCTGTATTTGCACCACACACAAGATAACACAAAGAATGGTTTCTTCTTTCATTTGTGAATACAAATAAATTATCATTTTTAAAAAATACTTCAGAGTAGAGATATATAATATTTTATTGTGTGGGTGTTTTTAATAGCTATAGAAACACAAGAGAAGAAAAGTCTTAAATATAGAGAAATTATAGGCTACAGGGAAACACTCTGAATTCCTTTAACAAAACTGTTCAATCTTTAGAAAAATGGAGAGCATTATATGCTACTTAGCAATTAAGGAGCATATAAGAGTTGTATTTGGATTTTTCACAATCATTCCAATATATTAGTTGCTCATCAAAATATTTCTGAGGTGCACATAATCTTAATATTCTTATTTCTCAAATATATCCATCTGAGGACCACTGCTGTAATTTTTTTTGTTGTTGTTCAAAAGTGACATCATGCTGAGGTATCTATCCTGTGCTGCAGTATGCAGTGATATCAAATTCTGGCCCTGGAAAATGAGCAAAAAGCCACCAGCTTCACCTCACTCAATGACAACACTTTGCTTGAACACTTCCCACTTCCCTTAGAAGAGATCTGCTGCATGTTTCCCTACTTTTGCTGTGGAGGAAACAACATGCAGAGAGATGACAACCATTTAAGATCAGAATGCTGCAGATTTCTGGGGTGGGGGGAGGAATAGGGAGGATGCTGGGTGCTTATTTCTGCTCAAGGACCAAATGCCAGAATGATCAGAACCATGTGCCAAAATCTGCAAATACGCAAAACCATTTATCGTAGATAACACATTCTGGTCTATGTTTATCAATTGCAAATAACCAGGTTCACTTGTATTAATGATTTTTTCAGCTACTTTGGTCTATATTTGCAACTTTTTACAGGGGAATCCAGAGGGTATGGTCAAAAAAGTCAAGATGGCATCCACAATGGTGTGATCAAAGCTCACCACTGCACATAAGAAACAGGCAGAGCTTTTATCACACATTTGTGGACGCCTTCTTGACTTTTTTGACCATACCCTGTAGATACCCCTAGACTTTTATACTTTGGATCTGAACTGAGATGAGTCCATGGTGCTACATCTCACCCTTTCGAAAAAAGAACACTGAAAAAAGTTATTTATTGTTAGATGAAGCATGACTGACTGAATATGTGCCATCAAGTCATTTTTGTCTCCTAGTGACTACATAGAAGGTTTTCTCCATGATGATCTATCCCTAATCTGTCCTTTCAGGCTTTTCAACAGTGCCCCTATCACCGCTGTAACTGAGTCCATCCACCTTGCTGCTGGTCATCCTCTTCTCTTTCATTCCACCTTTTCCAGCATTAGAACCTTTTCCTGGGTCTTCGCACAATGTGTTCAAAGTAGGATAATCTGAGCCTGGTCATTTGTGCCTTGAGTGAGAACTTTGGTTTGATTTGTTCGATGATCCATCGGTTTTTCTTGGCTGTTCATGGTATTTTCAGGAGTCTTCTCCAACACCAAAATTCAAAGGTGTCAATAGTCTTCCTATCCTGCTTCTTTAAAGTCCAACTTTCGCTTCCACAGAGGATCACAGGGAAGACCATGGCTTGCATGATTCTGATCTTTGTAGGTACAGACACATCACCACATTTGAATATCTTTTTCAAGGCCTTCATGGCTACCTTACCGAGTGCTAGTCTGTGGCTTATTTGCTGACTGCTTCTTCCTTTAATGTTGATGGTTGATCCTAAAAGGCAGAAGATATCCACCACTTGGATATCTTCACTGTTAATTCTAAAGCTGGTTATTCTACCCATTGTCATTAGTTTGGTCTTCTTTATTTTTAATTTTAGTTCCATTTTTTCACTGTGAAAAAAATGAGTAATGAATGACATTCATTACTCATCCCAAAATATTGCAGGTGGAAGCTATATCACGTGTTTGAAAAATCTGAAGTATCTCCTGGATAATGAATTTCTTGCCCGATTGTTAGAGGTAGCCACAGAGATACCATCTATCAGAAGAACTGACATGTTTTCGAAGTGCTACTGGAAACACCAAAAGATATACTGTGCCTATTCTGAAACACCTTCACTGTGAATTTTGTGCTCAGCCTCAAAGCCTCAGTTAAAGTGAGCTAAGAAGGTAGCTACTTTTTAAAATACATACGCACATACAATTCTAAGAGAATAATGAAATTACCAAGAAGATTAAGGATTAATATAAAATATACCCTAAATGCTTAAGTATACAAACTTTATAATTCACAATATCACTGACTCCCTCTTTAGACTGGGAGACGCTGAGCACATAAATAGCTGTAGCCCTTATCTGAAGTTCTAGTATTTTGTTCCTAAACAAAATTAGACAGTATCTATAATTCCTCTGTCTCCTTATTTAATCTATGTACTATAAAGACCTCTCAGCAGATGGCAGCACTAGGCTGACCTTGGTCTAGGCTCAGAAACTAAGCAGGGTCTAGGGCTGATTAGTACTGGGATAAGAGATTTCCTGGGAACTCCAGGTTGTAGGCTAGACTGGGAAGTTAAAAAAAGTGGAAGAAGACAGTGGCAAATCACTTCTATATTGCTGCCAAGAAAGCTGTGTGAATGGGTCCATGAAGGAGTCAAATTTAGCTCAAAGGAGACTTCATGTGAAAAGAGACATTAATGTTTTTGATTCAGATTTGCCATAGGGTTAAATCTTTCAGCTTCAAATGAAACATGAGATGAAATTGTATGTAATCAGGCTTCAGGCCTCTGTGAAGATCACATCATACACAGGGAGTCCTCAGGGCTAAAAGAGGCTTTGGACTTCTATCACTAAGAAGCAGAGGATCTTTTGGGAATTAGGGATACTGACATTTTTCACAGGGCATCAGCAGGGACTAAGCTGAACAGCACACCAGTGCTTTTCTGATGGAAGAGCCATGAACTTTAACCAATGCAAGAGAGGCCTGCATGATGTTCCCTGATGTGGTCTTGGGGTTTTTTGTTACTCCTCTACGATTTTGTGCTGGGCTCCTGAGGTGATGGAGAAGATGGTCATTCTTGGGAAGATTCACTATTGTCCCAAATCTTTTCCATTTCAAGACTACATCTCTAGTGAAGCCCTAGAGTTTAGAAATGGTTTTGTAACCTTTCCAGACTGAGAGACATAGTTATCCCTTTAATTGAACTGACTGAACTAGAGGTGCAATTACTTCTTCACACTGGAACACTGCAAGTTGGATGACTTTGTTTATGAAATAAATTTCTGGCGTTTGATCAATTTCATGTTCACTCAGATTCCAATTATTCCTGATTCCCTATTCTAATTCCAATTCAGAAAATAGAAAGGGAGGCATATTGTTTTTCACATAACTGCTTATAAGACATAATATACAACATGATATGATTCACATTTTGGCAAGTTATTATAATGTAATACAGGTAGTCCTTGTTTAACATTCACTGTTCAGTGACTGTTCAAAGTTACGAAGACGCTGAACAAGGGAGACTTATGACCAGTCCTCATAGTTGCAGCCATCGCAGTGCCCCTGCGGTCACGTGACTGCAATTCAGGTCCTTGGCAACTGGACTGCAGTTATAATGGCCGCAGCATCCTACAGTCATGTGATCATCATTTGCAACCTTCACTACCAGCTTCTGACAAGCAAAGTCAGTGGAGAAGCTGGCAGGAGGTTGCAAATGGTGATCGTGTGACTGTGGGACGCTGAAACCGTGTGGGATTTGCCTAATGACGGCAACTGGAACTGCCATAACTGCTGCAGTTTACGACTACATTGCTTAGTGACAGAGATCCCAGTTCCAATCACTGTTGGTAAGCAAGGACTACCTGTATTTCAATTAATTCCATATAATAAACATATTTTCTTACTTGTTTAAACTCTGTCTCAACTATAGGTCAGTCTGATACCTAAACTATATTAATCATGCTATTACAAAAAAATGCACTTAGGAAGAATATGTTTTCAATAAGGATTCTAAATGGTGGTAGTTAAATTATTTTAGGCAATAAGGAAATAAGTACATTTAAATATTTCATATATAGTAAATTATGAAAACACTACTCCCAAATTTTCCACATAACAAGTTATTACTGCTGCCCTCCTTGGAAATTCACACATGTACACGTATTGCCTGAATTCTTAATGAACATTTGGTTCATTTGATTAATGGAAAGCAATGTGTTTTGAGGCTCTCCTAAATATCATTCAATATTAATGATGAAGTGACCAAGAAGCATGGCGGCAAAGACATCATAGGATCTAAAAAGTACATCTAATAAGGAACAGATACAGAAAGTATGCCTGTCTTCACTCATGTATTTATCAGCAAGTTATAAGGAATATTGAACAGCATACCTACCTTAAAGGAACTATGTACTAGTGTTTCATCAAGATCAATGACCACACATTTCTTCCCGTAATCAGATATTGTCATTTCTGGCAAGAGGTATTTAGCTGGTGGCTAAACAGAGAAAAAAGGAGCACCCCCATGATGTTAGAAACATCCATGCTGAACTTGGTACAACAGTCATGATTGGTGAAGACTTATATAGATATAATTAAATTATTTATTGCTTGTTAGACAAATAACTGGAACCATTTTCTGTATGGACTATAATGGGTTTCTATGAAACTCTCCCAAATCAACATTTCCACCTACTATGAAAGATCCCTGGGATAAACAGCTGGGAGGTTCTGAAATGTGGTGAGATTAACCCCAACAGAACTCTACCATAGTCTCAAGAGGAAGCAATATTTTGAATCTAGCAGACTTGTACTCTAAATGCTTTAAAAAACTCCTAAGACTAAACTCCACAGTATGTCTTTTTCACAATTTGGCTGAATTGGCAATCCAATGGGCTCCTTTGAGGGAATATTATTAGTAATCTCACAAAATGGCTGCCATGTGGCAACAGTCCATCACAAAACATTAGTTTTACGGACAGCGAGCCAATCGGGTTTAGAGACAAGCAGCTTGGCTGATCAACTGAGTACAAGGCAAAAGGGAGGTCTGAATCCAGACAGTCATCACAAAATTTCCCCACGTAATATCCAGTTAACAGAATAGTATCATGGATTTTGTGTATTAGTTATTTGTTTCACCTTTGCTGATGTTTCTTATTCTTGTTGATATGACTAATCAATAAAGTTGAAAGAAAGTTAACAGAATACAGACTGATGAACATCAGAAAAACCCAGAAATGTAGCAGCCACCTACACATGTTCCCCTCAGCATTCGTCCAAGAAAACAAAGGAGAGAACAAAACGCACTGCACATAAAATCAAAACCACCAAAGCACAGACACATTTTATTTTAGTAACTTCTGCCCTGGCCCGCCTCTCTAGCTTACCCCTAATTTAAGACTGGACTGAGAATATCCACAATTCTTGTTTTTAAAGAATGCCTCCAGGCCCGTATGAAGCAATCTTGGTAATCCAGATGGTTCTGGATACTGATCCCACCAGATTCCCAGAGAGAAAGAAAATATCTAAAAGGGCGGACCAGAAAGCCTTATAAACCTCAAGAGAGGTGTTCGGAAACACACTATGCCCGCGCATTTGGCACTCAGGATAATTGGAGTCATATAGGCTGGGAATATTAGCCACAAACCTATAGTGAGGCAGGGGGAAAAACAAACAAGAAAGCTCCTTTATGGAAACTCTAAGTGTCATCTGAGTTTTGAGCATTACCCTTTGCAGTTGGCAATGGGGCACCTGTGGGGACTATAACGTACATGATCTCACCAAATTAAATTGAGCTTTCATTTTTTAAACAAATGGCAAGATATGACTTTGACAAGGGCACCAATATCATCAGATTGGGGCTATTTTATTTTATTTTTTCCATCCAGACCAGAGACTAGTTGCAGCACTATGGGGTCCATCGGTGGTCCTGGGCAATAGACTGGCAATCATTGGCACTGTAGTCTTCCCTGAGTATTATTTTTATGCCTGTGCTTCATTCCCACCAGCCTCTAAACATTGTTGGATGAAAGCAGCCTTCTTTGTTCTGTGAAAGCCCTTTAACTTTTGCAGAGGGTGTACAAAAACAGGAACCACTAACACATAAATGAGGAGATCTACTGGATGACTTCCCTAACCTTCACTTGGCAAATGCTTTTTCATGATTTTGCAAGGGGTGGCTTGGTTGTTAATTAGAGGTTTTGCCCTCTCTTCCCTGGAGTGACAAGTTCTGTGCTGGAAATAAAATCCCATGAAAATGTAAATTGGCTGCCTCAGACATCTTTTTCTCATGCAACTGAAATTATATGCAGGCTACAAGGCACTGAGAGCTGGTACGATGTATTGATTAAAAGGCTGGACTGATCCTGGTATGATCCAGGTTCTAATCCACCCTAACGCTGGAGACTCCTGCGTGATTCTGGGCCGCCCACTCTCTCTCAGTCCAACCTACTTTGCAGGGTTGTGGTGGTGGAGAAAAATGAGAGGAGGGAGCATTTTGTATGCTACCGTGAGCTCCTGAATGAAAGGAGGGATACAAATCTGATAAATAAATAAATACTTCCCCCAATAAACATAGATACGGACTGCATGCCTCCCTTATTACAACTATGTATTTTGTTTAAGCCCCTATTTCTGTCTGTGAGCATTCAAGACTTGGATGATATAATGAACTGTGGAATGTCTTCCATCTCTGCAAACAGTGCATGAGAAAGCTGTATCAAATTCTTTGCAAGGGGTGCCAAGAATTTATGATGTGTTTGTGTGTGTATAAAAAATTAAATTTATATATGTGACTCCGGGCAGTTTATAATTGTTAAGACATTTAAAAACAAAGAACAATTAAAAAAACCCCACAAAAACAGCCCAAAAGAACAACAATGGCAAAGAAAATAAACCCAGTGGGGAACAGAAAGGAGGAAAGGGGCAGCAATTGTCCTCTCCATATATTATACTATAAGGCTTTCATAGCCAATTGCCTTCCAGTCTGCATTTTCTTTTTAAATAAATGCCTTGTTATTCTGAAGTCGCTGCAACAGATCATAACAACAACAGATCGTAATAACAATCTGCTGAATAAGGAGAGTTACTTTGCACAACACTATAATCTGCAGTTGGCGAGCTCTATTTCAAGTTTAAATCTCAGAGTATAAGCGGGTGAAAATCAGAGCAATTTGGTGGTTAAGTGCTGGACTAGGAGAAAGACCCAGATTCTACTTCTGGCCTTAGACATGGAAGCCTACTGGGTGACATTAGGCCAGCCCCTCTGTCTCAGCCTAGACTGGGAAGTTGAAAAAAAAATCTACCAATCCACACCAGACCAGCATGGTAGCTCACTGTTCATAAGCTTCAGTGAAGAGGCTTTCATCCTGCAGTCAACGGATTTGTGCTGACAACAACAAGAAAAAACATGGGAAAATAAGAATCTCTTCTATGTGCTACAGCAACAAGACCTCCTGTACTGATAAAGACAGCTCTGCCATCACCAGCCAACTTCAGAAATGCAGGAGAGCAAGGACACAGCCCAAAACACACAGCTGGAGGCTAAGGAGAGCCAACCTGCAGTGGTTTCAAACCTGTGTTTGTGAGACATGAGACATGTTTAATCACACTGGGGGAGGGAGAGTTGAGGAACTGTGCAGAAAGTCGTGTTAACCGACCTCACTTTGAATGGGGCTAAAGTAACTATTTCCAGTTAAGTGTGTCATGCAAACTGCTACTGGGGTATCAGCCATTCTTCCAAGATCAAGCTAATATCCACCAATAAAGTCCCTCTAGGAATCTTATCTTCATTACCATTCCAATTTCCACCCCTTGTGCCCAGAGAGGACTGAAAATGGCAGCAATGAGTGGGAATGAATAGCAACTTTAAAAAAAATGCTCCAATGAATAAAAGGAAAAAAGAAAGGAAGTGAGGCAGGAAGCTGCAGCCTCCCCTGTGGGTGTTGAGCAGATAATAAAAATGGTTGGTGCACAAAAGACCCACCCATGTACTGCCAGGCCATGAAGGTGAGTCAACAAACTGGAATAGGGGAATTCATGCTTCCTGTGAGTTGCAGTTAGTAAGATATGGTTTTGTGAGTTCTCCAGCTATGGTTCCATATTCCTTAGAGTTGTAGGATCTTGTCAGTGCACACACACACACAGAGATGCATACAAAAACATCAGTGTAAGCGATCAGTCTGAACCCAAATCAAGAACATTCAAAAAATATACTGAACATAAAAAGAATAAAAATACATACACTTGGAATGGGAATGACCTGCATCTGGTCACCCTGGGGGGAAAATGGGGAAAAAAAATCATTATAAGAGGATAGTATTTCAAAACAGTAAAACATAAAAGAAACTGACACATCAGATTTAATAAATAAAGCCATTCCAACTAAAACTCAAAAAGGAATTTAAGAAATCGGTTAAATTATAAGAGAGGACAATACTGAGTCAACGTAAATCATCAAGGAAGTGCGAAGTAATTGTTACTAGAAATATCAATATTCTCAACAGATGTTGCAAAAAGGGTGCCTGGCTTTTTTACAGCCTTAGTGTAGTGACATTCCCCTGCTGAACACGTCCTGGTGTCCCAGGAGCATTTGACTGGAGCAACCTGGGAAAGACGTAGCAGAGGTGGGAAGCAGTATTCATGCAGGATACTCCTGATCACACAATTTTGGTTTGCTGCTTATACAACGTGACGTTAGAACCAGACCGGACATTCATCTATAAACTGGGATTGTAATTAGCAATGAGATTATACCCTTCCTTAGGCTCAGTAACTATGTGTAAATAGGACTGGATCCAGATATAGTCATACTTAAGAGCACATCCACTGCAGCCAATCAACATATCTCAAATCAACTGATTTTAATCGTATAATTTAATATTATTGAATTCAGGAAGAATCAATTATATATTTCAAAGTGAAGTGATGACCGCTTATTCTAACAGTCAGATATAGAGTAGGATAAAAATATATTGTTTACCTCATAGTAGTTTAAAACCAAAAATACAATAAAATCAATTCCAACTTAAAATTAATGAAACAACCAATCTCAATAGAATAATAAAATAATAGTAATGATAGCCATGGTGCCGACCTTAATATATATGGCAGCAAGTTATACTGTAACTCAAAAGTCCTTCAGAGACGTTCCCTTTTAGCTACCTTCTGGAAGGAGGCTAGCGGAGGTACCAACTGGGCTTCTGGGGAGGGGGACACTTTCACAAGATGAGGATCGTGACAGAGAAATATTATCTCTAGGTCACTGCTCCTCTTATATGGGGAACTCTAAGCATCTACATCTGGGATGAGCATGAAATATGGGCCAGTTCTACTTGGAGAAAGTGGTCTGGAAGATACCTGGAAGCCAAGCTATATTGGGCTTTATAGGTTAAACTCAGCGTTTTAAATTATTCATGAAAATCTACTGGAAGCCAATGCAGCACCCACAATACAAGTGTAATAAAGCTATAACAGCTCTTATCCATTGGCACATGGGTGGCTACATTTTGCACCCACTGCCATTTCTAAATAGTTTTCACGAGCAGCCCCGAATAAAGTGCACTACAGTAGACTAACCCAGTGGCGATGAGGGAATGAGTTATTGCTAGCAGGACCACCAGCTGCAGAAAGGATCGCAACTGGACTACACAGAAAGCCAATGGTTTCTAGAAAAACAGCAGCTCCCTCTAGTTCAACTTCAGCCTCTTCCATTGCATCGAGCCCTCCAACACTGGGTTAAAACTTCCATGACATTATTCATCCTCCTTGTGATGATGAACAGCTGGGTATCATCAGCATACTGATATCTGACCCCAAACCAACAGAAGACTTCTCTCAGAGATTTCATATAGGTATTAAAAAGTAGGAGTGACTGAACTAATGTGGACCACACAAAGGAGCATCCATTGGGCAGATCCTCCCCCGCCCACCGGGTACTGTCCATTTAGGAAGTAGTGGAACCATTGTAAAAATATATCTCCAGACTTCACAAGCAGTCCAAAAAGACACCATGATGGTTTCAAACACCAATGAGAGATGAAGTAGCACCATGAAGAGCTTACTACTTCATTCAGATCCTGACAAAGGTCATCCAACAGAGTGACCAGTGCCATTTTCATTCCATGCCAAGCTTGAAACCCAAGGGAAAAGAGTCTTCTGCTTCCTCTAGGGAACTCTGTCACTGAAGTCCCACCAACTTCTCAACAACCTTCCTGAAAAAGAGAAGGTTGGGAACAGGGTGCTATCCTACATAGCTGGATCCAGCCTTTTCAGAAAGGGATTCACCACCAACTCTTTAGAAGAGGCTTTGACCATTTTTCAGATCCAGCTACTCAATGCCACCAAGAGAAAAAGAATTATTCTTGTTCTCATTATCATATCTCAATGATTCTCAATGGGGACTGAAAATTTGTTGTACACTACCTCATCTAATGACCTAGGTGGCAATTTATAATTGTGGATTTACTCATATAAAGTTCAACCACCCTATAAAAGAAAACATTTACCTTTTGAAGTCCGCCATTCTCTTCCACCAATGGAGGAAGGACACTGGTGCTGTTGGGAGATGGTGACTCAACATTGTAGTCACGAAAGCAGCAGAATAAAGTGCTAAAGATGCTTCTACTCCTCTGCTTTTTCAAACTGAGATTACATTGGGACACTGTAAAGAAATACAATATTGCATTGTAAATGGTTTCTGGACTTTTGAAGAATGCCTGTTGTTACACATAGCGCTTAGATAGTTAACTGTAATGTTATAGCATTGACTGAAAAAAACCCACATTATTTCTGGTAAATCACTACTGGTAGTCCCCAGCTTGAGTTCCGTTCCCAAGGTCTGTCCTTAAGTCTAATTTGCATGTAAGCTGAAACATACTGTATAAGTAGTATTGTGTAACAAACTCACACTGTTGTGTATTTAACTCAAATTTTGCTACAATAGGCTCCGTTCTTAATTATGGGTCATTTGTAAACTGGGAATTTGTTAAGCCATGCTGTTCTTATTGCAGCAAACACCTGTACACATCACATTCATATTTTACATTAAGGTACAAAGGAATTATCAGGCTATGTCAACAGGAATAAGAACCATCTGCTCCTATAGGGAACAATATAACAATATTTTATTTACACCCATTTGGACAAGACCTTTGAGAAAGCACTAGTACAAACATGAAAGGTACCCGTTAAAAAGAAAATAAAAACAAATTTGCCGACAAACACATTTCAAGATTTGTCAGAAACTTGGGATCAAGAGGTCTTTTCAGGACAATGAAAAGCAATATATTGCAGTAAATATCTAAATAATAGAATTAGTCCTATGATCCCAGAAGACAGCATTTTGACCTGAGTTTCTTCAAACATATGTATCCTCAGCCCCAGTTTCCTGTGGAAAATGATTTCTGTAACTGACCTTGAAAAGCATACATGAGGGATGCATTTCAACCCCCATTTGGAGTCCACATTTTGAATTCAACTACAGAGTTTGCAGCATTGCAACTGACTTCCCAATTCAGAGCATGTAAATAGGAATCCCACAGGTTCAGTCATTAGTTGCGCACCATTCTGCTGCCTGCCAGCATAGCAGTCATGACATCCAGTGGATCCAATGGTTTCTGTTTAATTTCCTACTGTGGCAAGGAAATGTATCTTTCCATAATAGGAATGCTCGTATGAACTGTACTACAACTCCTAAATCACTAATGTGAATTTTATACTATGCTAACTGCAATAGTTTCAATTTTTCTGCCTTAAAGAACCCCTACTTGTGTTAACTTCTAGGGAAGGTTTGACAGTAGACAAAGATTTTGGGACAGCTTTATGGCATGTTGATGACTTAATTTGGGCACTGGCTAGGTTTATGCAATCCACAGTGACTTCTGAGGAGTGGGTGGAAGGGGAAAAGAAAACCCAAGCCCTACTTCACGAAATGATGAGGCCACTCACTGAGTGGGCCCCACGTGCCAACCCTCAGTTAAAAACCTACAAAACCTTGCAACAAATGATGATTCCAAGCCAACTGCCTGTGGTGCTACCAATAAGAAGGCCTTGTGCAGCTATTTTGCCTTTTCCTCCTTATTGGATTTTTTCCCCTTGGAAGATGCTGTGAGAAAACACCGGAAATGTGTAAACAGAACACCTGTAAAATCACATAAATAAAGCAGGGAGCTTGCATAATAAAAACCTTAACTGGATGCAATCACAAACAGACCAGCTGCATCCAGGACTTAACCACCACCCTCCCGCCCTCAAAATTTCAGCTTGGTACTCAAGAGTCACTTGCACATACATAGTCACGTTGAACCTTATGGTGGGCCCAAATACAGTTGTACTTCCTTATATTCTATGAATGTGGTATCAAATACATCATGGGGAGGAGGCTTCCTGCTGTCACTTGTGAGAATTTAAGCTTTACTTCTCATTCTTGAATTGGACCACTAATAGGAACTACCGGAAGAGCAAAACAAAACCCCCACCCGCACCAGCATGGGCAAGGCAGGCCACAGCATATAAATAGAGAGCAAACCCTATCCCGTTTTAGCACTGAAGATGTTACCCAGCCGGGTAATGAAACGTTTGCAAGAAAAGACCCAAGCTCAGAGAACCCCAAGGGCTCCACAGAGCTGTTATACAGTTGTTTCACAGAGCTACAAAACAGCTAAGCCTCAACCTGCATTGCACTATAAACTCAGGATTGTGTCAGCCAGATCTAGGTTTTTGAGTCTGGCTAAGCAACAGGGCTCCTGAAAAACACTGAGTGTTTAAAGTATTTAAAGTATTTTTAAGATTCAATTCTGAACATCATTGTCTTGCATAAAAATTTTTTTTTTCCTCTCCACCACTTCTCAACTCAAACATCTTAAATCTTTTGGTTTCTTCAGAAGTTTTCAACTGTAAACTTCCACTACGAGGCTGCAAAAAAAAAAAAAAGTTCCAACATGTTTCAATTCAAAGTGATGAGCAAATAAGTGACAGAAGAGGATTCATAATCAAAAGATTTGGAGAGAAATTTAAGTGCCCCTTGTTCGCCTTTTTCTTTTACACAAAGCCCACCTGACGTCTCTTATAATAATAAGCTAAGGCATTAACTACAAATATTTCAAAGTTAAGACTTGCAAAGGAAGTTGAAGTTATATAGTTTGTTCTGACTCAAAAGAACCTCATGCTGTATTCCAAGAAAAGAACAGATTTCACTGGAGCACAAGCTATTGAATTGTGCTTGTAAAACAAGAAATGTTTTTCTTTGCTTCATTGGAACAGGATGAGAGTAATGCAGGCATTTGCGAGTCTGGGACTGAAATAAGTAATGCCTAAGAAAAACGGAAGCAATCCTGTGAACATGGAATATTAAATCCCACGTCAGGACTTTTGTTATCATTGAACAGAAGCATTAAGTATGTTTTCACTAGTTAAAGATTTAAGATTCTCTCAGAATGTCAGCAATGGGTTTGTCTTTTGCTTAAAAACAGTTGTGATTAAAATCACAATTTTAAGAGGTGATTGTGAAAATGATCTACATCCTTCTAGCAAGGATGGATATTTGAACGTTGATTTCGAGGGTTCTAGGTAGGAAGATTATAGAATTTTAGTAGGCAGTATATAGATGTTGCAATATACCACATCTAAGTAACACTTTTAAGCAAACATATTTAACCTGGTTTAATAAGTTACAGATATCTTCTGCATTTTATTAAAAAAAAAGACAAGGACAGCTAATCTATTTTTAAAAGCAACATATGAGGCATCTAAACACTTAAGGGTCTGCAATCTAGAGGTTTACAAGGCCAAAGGCAAATCCTGCTTTCAAAAATGAGCCAATAACTAACCTTAGTTTCATCTCTACGAAGAGGTCTATGGACAACAAAATTTTATTTATTATTAAATTTACATGCCACAAAAATTTGCCATACTTAAAACACTTTAAGTTACCCATAAAAGATTTTTTAAATAATATTTTTATTCAAGTTTTACATAGATAAAAGCTAATACAGAACTAAAAAAGATATACAAACAAAAGAGAAAAAGAAAAAAAGGAAAGACATATAAAAAGTGACTCCCCCTCCCTCCAACAAGTGTAAACATTTGTAGTAACTTAACAACTTCTCTAGTATTACCAAAAAAAAAAAAACCCTCTCTTCTTCCCATTTCTCATCACTTAACTATAGCCAAATTATAAGAAATTCATCAATCAATCTTACTCAGCAAAAGCATTAAGAGTACCAGTAATAATAACCTATATATTTTAGCTTTAGACAAATCCATTATGCATTTTGACCTATAACTTTCTCTAATAAGTAAAACATGAAGAATTTATCCCCGTAGACATAAAAAATACCCATGCCAAAAAAACAAAAACAAACAAACAAACAAAAACAAAATGGTAAATCCTCATCTTACAATCCTGGTTAAAAAAAAAAAGTTTCCAATAAAAACAACCCAAAATTACAACTTTAACCCTGATCAAATAAGTCCACTTTGAACTTTTTCTTCTGTTTGTCTGATCTTCTGTTGCTTCTTCAAATAAAGTCCCACATGATTATTTCCTACCATTTTCTCCCTGCCTAATTTTCAGGAACTTAAGGAATTTAATACTTCCCTTCTGTGGATCCAAAATAAGATAACTCTCAGAGTCACTCTTCTGATTTATAATCTGAATGTCCCCTTTAATTGTTAAAACATCAACCAGCATAATTTGTAGGTCCAATACAGCTTCTTTCTCCATGTCACTCTTATAGTCAAACAATTTTAAATCACTTTTCAAATCCACTTTTTCTTTTTTCATATCTTCCATATCTCTTTTATAGTCTGGCACGTCTTTAAAGTCCATTTAAGATCCCCATTCAAATAATCCTCAGCCTCTTTTTTATCCAATAAAATCTTTTCTTCTTCTTTAACCTCTGTTAGCTCCACTTTGAAAGTATCAGAAAGCTTTAAAAATAGGTCCTGAACACATTGTTCCCAAGCTGACTTAAATTCTTCTATAGTAAAATAATATTCCTCCATTATGTTAGCATCTTCT
>NW_006535833.1:35055-68056 GCF_000186305.1 Python bivittatus
CAGTTTGGTCTCTTCATCATTCAGTAAGTCTTCATGGTGTACTAGCTACAGTGCATCTTCTTCACTGTCCTTCAGATATTCTTCCAATGCCCCTTTTTCTTCTTCAAGTGTCTGGTGTACTTGCGACATTCCATGCCCACCTATGCTCCTTGGTAAGTAGAGTCTGTCAACATTGCTACATGGATGAAAGACACAATGATTTATGCTGCTTTACATCCAGTGATTCTGTATTTGGAAGGATGGATGTCATATTTTTCTCTGCTGGAGATATAAATAATTTGAAGGGTCACTGACTCATGATTTGGTCCTGTGAATCACTGACATCTTTTTGGAATAACATATTTAATGTACATGTATATTTATGGGGGAGTTTTTGTGTTAAAGATGTTAATATGAAGTTAAATTATATCTCAAAACATTGGAATTTGGTTCTGATATGGTTATCAGGTCTGGGGTAAATTATTTTGAGAAATGGGAAAAGTAGTGATATTCCTGATATTAAGGACTGGATTTAAGAGATGTGTGACGTATCCATTTTTGAAAAGACAATTTTATCTACTGACTCATGTTTTTCTGTGGCACAAATTTTATAATATTTTGTGATGTTAGAGAATCATTAATTATGTATTCTTCCCCAAGGCAGATTTAGAAATTTGACATTTTGATTAATATGTGATCATATATAGTTTCTCACTGGGTTTTTTTTTTTTTTTTGGTAGTTTTTCATGTACAGGTAGTCCTCAGCTTATGTCCATTTGTTCAGCGACTGTTCAAAGCTACAGCAGCACTGAAAAAATGGACTTATGACTGGTCCTTGAAGTTCCGGCCACCACAGCACCCACACAATCACATGATCACAATCCAGGTGCTTGGCTCGTGATTAAGACACTGCAGGGAGCTGCAGTCACATAATCACTTGCGACCTTCCCTGCTGGCTTCCTACAAGCAAAGTCAACATGCCTGCATGCAGCCTCTGCCAGCCCTCCCCCAACTTGTGAGCACAGCCTCCCCTCGGCTCCTTGCCTGGGACTCTTGCCTCTTCCCACTTAGTGACCCGTGTGTCTTGGAGTTATGATGCAAGCGTCATTAATGTCACACTTTATGACTGCATTGCTTAGCGACAGCAATCCTGGTCCCAATTGCCCTTGTAATCTGAGGACTACCTGTATTACTTTCCTTTTTTGGTATTTTGTATTTTTTTCTATCTCCTTCTGTAAAACTTAATATTTAAATATTTACTTATATCAAAAATGCATTTCATCTGTTCAGTACTATAATCAGTCTACCAATGCATCTGATTAATACAAGCTAGTATTTACAGATGCTCAGGGTTTTTAAAAATCTTTTAAACTGTTATTCATTTTTGATATTTCTCAAAATATTTTTTGGAGTTGTAATAGAAACCTGATTGGAGAATATGAACAAGAGAAAAATATTGGACCTTCAAGGCACTGCAATACTCATTAACGGTGTAATTATTTCACTGTATTATAGAGTATAGGGAAGGAGATATCTGAAAGTCTTAATGCTAATTCAGAGCACAGGCTGTAATGGAAAATTGATGCTTTTGTGGTATCTGAACAGAAACAAACTTAAGTTTCTCCATTTGTTTTTAGTTCACTGTTCTGCTCTTACTTTGTCCTGGCAGGTTACCAAGAGCGTATCTGAAACACTGTGTGTAAACTGAATGCAGAACCAAAGGTATGCAAACTATTCTCACTGCATCACTTTTAATGTGTGAATATATACCAACCATGTTCTCCCACAAAGAATCACACGACAAATTCATTTTTTTTTACAAATGACCAGCCTACTGCATCTCATTCATGTTAAGTCTCGCTTCTATGCAAGTAGGTATCAAACCGAAATCTGAAAAAGTGTAGGCAATACAAGAGCACCTATAGGGCCCCCGAAATCACTCATTATACTAGCTCAGAATTGCCACGTTCAGCTTTACTTTAATGGTGACCAAACCAAAGGAAATGGTGTTTCCTTCAATTCACTTAGCAAAATAATCTTCTCTCTTAATATCCAATTTATATATGTAGGCCTAATATGATTCCATCTGCTCTCCGGTTTCTTCCTATTTCCCCCGTCAGTCCACAGATTATGTAATATATTTCCAAGGCTAAGTAAAGCAGACAAGCAGCAATAGAAAAGGCAACTGAATTCAATATATGTCTGTTTCCCATTAAGAAATACTGAGGCAAAGAATACTCCAAGTCTTACTTTCCTTGAGGGGAAAAAAAGTAATTGAAGACTCTTTGCTTAATCCAGAAAATATTTAACTCAGGGATGAGGAGAGTTCATAGTTTCAACAATCATAAAATTTGAGGTGTGAAAAACATTTGTCTAGGTAAAAGATGAAAATGGACTTCAAGACCCCTCATCTCTACACCGCTGCCCAGTGTAGTATACAAAACTGAACAAGATGGATCAGTGGTTTTATCCCAGGTTTAATGCTCCTAATAGCTCTACAGAAACTTTTCATATTTGAGTCTGTGTTCAATACTTCTAAAACTTTGGACTTCAGAGAGGCAGGGAGGAGAGCTGTTAAATATAATATATTCACGCAAGAAGAGCTGGATCATGAACGCTTATGAATTAAGCAAAATTGCTGTCCTAAACTGAATGCAATCTATCATACTATGAACCCATGCTAATATGACCACTGAGAGAGCCTAAATTTGAAAGCGTTGCAAAATAATGCACATTTCATCCGATTCTCCTCCACCTTAATTCTTAAACACTCTGGGTACGCTATGTTCTTTATTACTTACTAGCAAGTGTGTCATTCTGGAGATCTTTTCAGAGCAAGCATCCAAGGGGGACGTCACTAAATAAAGTTGATATCTACTGGCCACACCGTTTGGTTTCTTTTTTGTTGTTGTTAAACAGAGCAGGCTGAATTCTTTTCTTCAGCAGAAAAGGATGTTTGGATTCTGTGGCTGCATCTGCTGTTGAACTCTGTGCAGCCGGTCTCTTTTCCAGAAGAAAGCCTTGTTTGTTGGCCCCTCTCTCAGGGCGGGAAAGGAATGTAATGCATGCACAGACTCTGTAGTATTTCCTGTTACACTCCTGTTCCAAACCAATGTACTGGGAAAAAATCCAGGGAGTACAACCGAATCCTTGATCTAAAATGAAGGAATCGAGCTCAACATTTTATCCTGAATATATGCTAAGAAATTATCTATATGGAATGGCCAGCTGTAAATTAATACCGAATATATCTAGTTTTTTCAAGACTGGGCAAACATTTCATTGCATAAGAATGTTAACATACAGTGAGTTTTAAATGACCAAACTAGAGAAAGATTAACAAATTAACAAAATATTAACTATTCCCTCAATCTTCCTTCAAAGAAAAGGTTAACACTGTACATGCAATCTTGAGATCCTCAGAGCAAAGACAGAATAGGAACATCCTAAAATCGCTTGTCACATCAACCTTTCACTGTTCCTTCCAATCTCCCTATACATGGAACAGATGGGAGGAGAGTTAATCATAAATGCCACTAACCTCTTCTATTGTTTAGTGGAAAAAGGCTTTTTTTTTTTGCAACCCAGATACACGGAAGGTAAAACATTAATATGTAAACAAGTGAAGTTTCCAGGAAAAAAATGGTTGAGATTTCTGGGGGTGGAAGATTCCTTACGATGCATTTATCTGGGGTACTGTTCTTCATTATGGAAGACGAAGGGCATGAAATGATTTTTCCATGACAAATGAGGTGAGCAGGCCTTACTGTATTAAATTATTTAAAATAAGACTCATTCAAGTTTTAAAGAAATCAGATTTGACATTACAGATCTAGCATTTTTAAAAATATATGGATAAAATAGAAGACATTTCTGTGGGGATGTTAGAGATGTGTTAGTTAGGAAGGTGAACACAGGTGTATATAGGTAATACCATACTACTGATTTCGAAACTAAATGAGTTGCAGCAAATGATGCAATAAGGAGCATGGATCTGAAAAATGAGACAAGGTAACTGATATCTGAAGGAGAAAACAGAGTGAATGCTTGCAAATTATATATGAATGGCAAAACTTAGAGCAAACAGATGAATCTGTGTAGCTTGACAGGACATTTACTGAAGATGAGAACATGGATGGAAACATTTTAAGATGTGCAAATGCTGACAGAATATTAATAGGCAGTATGTGATCTCTTGTAAGGAATTTTTCTCAGAGGAAGCAAAAAGGATGGGTATATAGGTATGCTTCAGCCCATTTTATCATATGGAAGTGAGAGTTGGGTATGCAGGAAAAACAAAGGATGAATGCAGTGGGAAGGAAGTACTTAAGAAGAATGCAGGGCAAACCGAGAGATAGGATTAAGAATGAAAGAACGACAAGAGAGGATTGGGTACAAAAATAAAAAATCAGAAGTAATCTGGTAGCACTTTTTCCAACTAACAAATTTTATTAAAAGGGATAAGCTTTCATGAGCTGCAGCTCACTTCATTAGATGCCCAGAGCGACCAGTATTGAGATGGTCTGATCCTACAGAAAGAATGATCAAATTGCAAAACAAATAAAGAATGGATTGAGAATGTGAAGACTGAGAAAGTTCAGCGTAGATGAAGATAAAGGCAACATTTAAAACAAATGGCACTATATGAAGCAGTGTATGAATCTGGGGAGAAGCAAAGATGGTTTCAAGGACAGAAAAGTATGGAGAGATATAGTGAATGGCATTCATGTAAACTACATTTAGTTATGTTTCCTTTCCTCATGTTATGCCTCCTTTTGTCTATGAGTATCGCCAAAAAGGGAATATTGCATGATGATTATACAAGTAAATGTGTACAACCAAGGTCAGCCTTTGTACCTGAGGACTTGAAAATGGGAGAGTTTTGCAGAAAAAGAAAAGCATCTTCTGGGAAGGTGCTAATCTTAGAAAGTGCAGATAGAAATGATGCAGCAAGGAACAAATGAATACTCCATGATTTGATCATAACCCTCAGAGTCTTTCTGTATAGGTTGCATAGGTGGTTTGCTCAGTCTAGCTCTGATTTCTTCCCCTGCTGCCAACGTTTACCACTGTGCCTGCTGGAGTCTTCTCTGATCATGGTTTTTGAAGACTACCATTAAGTAGACCGATAGGCTATGGGAGCAGAAATTAACATGGCAAAAAAGATCACTGAGAATTGTTGTTCAGGAGAAGCTGGGGTGGGAGGGGAGGCACATATTATGCACGAATGAGAGTTAACAATGAGATAGTCAAATTTGGTGATATCAGATTATTAAGGAGGACATAAACAAAAGTGATTGTGAAAAAGTCCAAAAGGGTAATTTAAATTGGGAGACCTAAACTAACTTGCAGGTTAGTGCAGACAAATACAAAAGGATGGAAATAAGGAGAATTCTTTCTTGCAACATACAGTGATTGAATCAGGGCTCATGTTCATTAACTAAGAGAGCAATACTGGAGTCATGTTGTATTTTGGCTAACAAGAATTATGAAGAAAATCTCATAACTACTTATAATCTGATAACAGAATATTAAAAGTAATAAGCATCAACAAGAATATCTGTAACTCAGGGTTGAACTGTGGAGTCCTTGGGGTTCTCTGAGCTTGGCTGTTTTCTTGCAGGTGTTTCGTTACCTGACTAGGTAACATCTTCATGTTCATCTTCAAAGATGTTACCTAATTGGGCAACGAAACATCTGCAAGAAAGCAACCAAGCTCAAAGAACAGCAAGGACTCCACAGTAAGCATAAAGAAAACGCTGGGGGTTAAATGATTTTAAACTCAGAAAAAATGAACATAAGGAATTTGAATATTAGAAAGAAGATGGATTTTTGAGAGATATCAAGATATACAGGTAGTCCCCTGTTTAAGAACGAGTTCATTCCCAAGGTCTGTAGTTATGTCAAATTTGTATGTAAGCCAGAACTGTATTATAAGTATTATATTATACATTGATTAATACTGTATAAGTAGTATTGTGTAATGAACTTGAACCATGGTGTATTTAATTCAAATTTTGCTACAACAGGCTCAGTTCTTAACTAAGGGTTGTCCTTAAGCCGGGTGTTCTTAACCTGGGGACTACCATAATACTAAAAGTTTATTTGGACAAAGGAATAACCTATCTGACAAACTATTTGCTTATCAACTAAAAAAAAAAATCATCCCTTAATACAGGCACAACTTAGTCCACTATACTGCTCTTATTAAAATGCCATAAGCAAGCAATTCTGACCACGGTGCAGAAAAGCAATCCCTGAGGATGAATCATGGCAGGGGTCTACAAGATATATTCAAAAAAATCAGGATGATGGCTATGATGGTGCAATCAAAGCTCCACCTTTTTTAAAATGTGTGTTGTGAACACCTCTGAAATAAGGAAAATGATTAACTGTATGTTAATTATCAATGGTCCCAGTGCAAACCTAAAAGTTAATGCTGATAATGATCGTGTCATACTTTGATTAAAGTAAAGGAAGATCCTCAAGAAGCCACCCACAGACATCTCAGTTGGTGTCCACAAGTCTTACTACCCATGGCTTTTCACATTTTTAAAATATTTATTTCATGTTTTAATAACAAACATGCTCAATTAAAAAAAAACAGCTTCCAGCATCCTGTTTTACTTTCAAGATTGCCTCTGAACCGCAAACTGACTTCCTTACAAAATATAAACGTTTACCTGCAGTGGCTACCCAGCAATTGTTTTGAAATGTGCCCATCTTCCCAGAGAAGTGGGGGGGGGGAGTGATCATGTGTGGTAGGAGCAACCTTAGGGGATGTTGGAGAAGGTGGGAACTGATGGTCACCTTTGACTCAAGTGGGGCTTTGTGCCTGGTCATATCCCTTAAGGTAGCTATGTGTGAATAAGCCAGCCCAACAGCCCAGTAGCACAAAGACTGAAGACTGATATTTCACCTGTAACATCATCTACTAAATAACTTGACGTGTACTGAATAACAGATTTTATTAAATGGTAAATGCAAATGCAAGATTAAACCTATCCAGAATGTCAAATAGGAAAGGCCACTCTCTGCTCTATATCCAGTGTCATACAAGCAGATTTCCATTCATGTGGAACTTTCCCTCATTCTCTTTCTGTATTCCCCATACCTGGACATTGTGGAATTTAGTGTGTGTGCATGTGTGCATGCAAAACATAGGTGGCCATATGCTGGTCTTTGACTGTAATTAAGATTTATGTAGCCAGATAGACAGGTCATATATGAGGAGTACCAATGCTTTTGAAGCTGAAGAATTGGTTCTGAGACGTAAGTAGCAATTTGAGAATATAGGAATTTATTTTTGTATGTCATTTTTTTCAATTGTACTGTTTCTAATATCAGACAAGTGCATTAGTTATCCTGTTACTTATATGACAAGTATATTAGTTATCTTATTACTACCCAGCCAAATTTCAGTTTTCCCTACAGCAACAGGTTATCATGTTCTTTTATTACTTTGCACATGGACAAGAGGAAGGATGGGTTTCTCCACATGCATAAAGCATGTTTTTTAAACAGTAGGGTTAGGTTGTCAACACAATGTATTTAATCCTTCTTGTTTGGTTGGGGAGAATCTTACTAGTCATTATTAGTGCTGTGGTTAGAGGGTTCAAAGGAAAGAGGGCTATGCCAACCGCAAGCACATGATCACTGGATTAAGCCATAACTGTTCTCTGGGCAGCACTAGTGATGCAACTGATAGGCCTTTCCACTGAAATTCTAAGAGAGCTGTGTGGAGCAGAGAAGCCATGTGGTGTGAGTGGGGAAATCTATTATCAGCTCATTTAGTTGCTCTGAAGAAGACAAGCTACCACAAAGAAGCCACCTTAAACCATGTGGTTGGGCTGTTCCAGGGAGATCCCACGTGACCTAAAGAACAAGTACAGTTACATTGCATAGAGAATCTTTATGGGGGTAAGAGAGAGGAAGTGTTTATGGGAGAAACAGGACAGCTCTGGCCGCTGGAACCTAATCATACAATATCCACTGGCTCAAAATTTTGTTATTCATGGTTTTAGACAAACAATGAGAGCCACCTGTACATACTTTAGAACACTGTAAAGACACTTTAATAACCATATAACACTGGTTACTGTATTTACTATGACAGATTTAATATAACATTGACAGGAAAAACAGCTTTAAATCATTTTTGAAATGATTTTAAATCATTTTTGAAATGATTTTATAAGATCATAAGAAATGATCTTATACTGTGGGAAGCACACACAGTTCAGTAATGTTCTCCAAACTTTACAAACAATTAACGTGGGGAAATACCATCTTCTTGCCCCTAACAATTCAGCAGCATGGTATCTCTGATCCTGGAGCCCATACACAACCACTGTGACTGGGAGTCACCACCTGTCTCTCAATTCTTCCTCCATGCATGTGGGTACTTTCAAAAAATTTTAAAAGGTTAGTGATGCAGGATATGATTTTGCAGATACAACATTACTTCTTTTTTAAGCAAAGTATGTTCCATGTTTTTTTATAACTAGTTTTAATCATTCTTTCCATAAATTTACTCAGAACAAATGTTATGCTAACAGGCTTGTACCTACTTTTTTTTTTAAATTGGCACTACAATGTTGTTTTGTTGGTAATGAGGCCAGTTTAAGGGACATTATATGTTTTGGGAGAAAACCAGCAGTTCGTATTTGAGTTTGTAAAACCTCTTGGATAGATACCATCTGGATCTAGTGATGTGTTTGTTTTCAATATATCAAAAAGTTCTAGAACTTCCCTTAAGAGACAATTAACAACAACAATCACCTCTGTTAGGTATAGTCATTAATGCCAGAAGTTTAATAAAAGAAAAGGATAAAAAAAAACATAATGCAGCAAAACCTCAGTATGGTTTGGGAAACGACAAGGCAAGTACTGTTGTGAATGTTAAAATGCTGAGATCATACCATTAAAAAAGTACAGATGATTTATTTTCAGCCTGTTAATCAAGACAAGAACAGAGTAATGCAGCTGCTGTTTGGACAGAAAAAAAATACATTAGTTAAAAATGATGCATTTTCTGCTGAATGACAGAGTTAGAACAGCTTTGTATGCATCAAAAGAAAAACGTAAGAAGTAAAATATTATGATAGCAACAAGATATTCAAGCAAAAAAAAAAAGGAAAGAAAAAATATAACAATAATTAGCCAACATTTTACAGTTATGATAAGGGTTTTTTTTCTGAGTGGGTCAGAATGTGCACTTGGGCTTAAACTACAGAAAATAAACTTGATGAAAAATCAAATGAAATATGTTCAAATAAGATTTATGGGGAAGAAATCTGTATAAAAACACAAGCAACAGAAACATCTTACAAAAAAGATAGTTGAAGAGGGGATCAGTAATAACATAAAAATAATGGGAGAGTGGATAAGGAGGACTGGGAAACAGCAGTAGAAATAGCAAAAAACCACTGATTTATCATGAAAATGCAACCTGAGAAATTGAAGGAAAAGAATAGGCCTTTTGCACGTTCACAATTGGGAAAACAAGAAAATGAAACTGCAGGAGCAGAAGAAAAAAGGAGGAGGCTTAAAATGTAAATGAAAACCTATGAAAATATACAGGGAACTGGGGCCAAAAATTCTCAGCAATCCAAGAACATGAGTGAAGATGCCACAAAGAAGATACTACAAAGATATAGTGAGTAGAGGCTAAATGAAGAATGACAGGAGGGGGAAAAAGATCCTATCTTAAGTATTCAAATAGCTTCATTAAAGGAAGCAAGAGCAGGCCAGATAAAAATAGAAGAATGAGAGGGAGAGGAAATGGACAAAAATCCCAAGAGATTAACAATCAGTCAATGTGAGGCTAGTAGCAGAGGTGAGGCTGAATGAAAAATCAACAAGACTTAAAGCAAGTAATTACAACACAAAGAATATGATGATACATTGTCAGTCTCATCCAGCTGATCAATGTGGGTATCAACGTATTTGAAGATAATTCTGCAGGAAATAAAGATGGACTTAAAGTCAAGTGAAATCTTAAAACAAGCACAGATATGGGAAACTCAATCCAGCCAAAAACGGCATTGTTGCCTTCCACTGACCAGGTGGGCTAGATGTTAAGATTCTCCTTCAAATACCAAATTCACAGCCCAACAGTTCACTGAGATCAAGAGTTAGTTTCTCAATACCCACCTGATTAAATTTTGTATCAAAATTTAGCAATGGGATTTTGTACATTGTTTATTTCCTGAAGAAGATAATTTTGCAGGAATTATCTGCAGGAATTATTCCTAAAAAGGTAATTCTGCAGGAAATAAAGATGGACTTTAAAGTCTAACGAAATCTTAAAACAAGCACAGATATGGGAAACTCAATCCGGCCAAAGACAGCATTGTTACCTTCCATTGACCAGGCCAGCTAGAAGATGTTAAGATTCTCTTTCAAATACCAAATTCTCAGCCCAACAGTTCACTTGATCGAGTTAGTTTCCATTATTTCAACAGATGCACCATCTACACCCTTTTCTGGAGAAAGCAGATATATCTAGCTACTATCATATGTTCTTGTCACACCCAAATAAATTATGAAATTCAAAATATTTGGAAAATTCATTGAATGTAGAATGCCCCAAGTAGACAATGAACAGTGATATTTTAGCGTGTAATCTATAGTTGAGAGCAAACTGTTACAGGGGCCAAAGAATTGCAGCCTAAGAAATATACACAAAGCTTTGTGCTTTTTTTAAAATACTGTATTATATTCTTAAATATTTAATTTATTAGCAAGATTGGGTGTCCTCTTCCATAGGGTAAAAAGATATTATACAAATATATCATAAATAAATAAATGAACATTAAAAAATCATTGAAATAAAAGGCACACAAGTTATTAATAACAACGTACAAAATCCCATTGCTAAATTTTGATACATTTAATTAGGTGAGTATTAAGAGTATTTTTAACCCACATTTTCATCAAAGAGCATTCAAGGCAGTATTCTTCAAGGGGAATTTTGGTCTAAATACAAGTGCCATTCAATAAAATGACAGAAAATGTAATTGTAGCAACATTTTAACATCAATCTCCACATCTAGGCACTAACAACCCAAAGTGACCTTTTAAAAATAATACCATCTGTTACTTAGTCTCAAACTGTACTGTTTTCCTTTACCTATGCTTTGAGAAACTATTACAGAAAAACCTTCTGGAAGCTGTATCAGTTATGCCTAAACCAGCTGGCCATCTGTGATGCCCACATAGTTTGATTCCTAACTAAGCCCTAACAAATCTTACTGAAGTACTTGTGGCATTAAAAACGATTAATAGAGAAAATTGCAATGAGGCTGCATATTCAAATAATGATGATGTGCTTATATAATTAACTGATTTTCATAAATTAATGAAAAGCAATGCCAATGGCCAATTTACAAATACAAAAATGTGTGTGTGTGTGTTAGAGAGAGAGATGCATAGCAAGATGTCTTTCATTAATTTGCCATAACCCAAATCAGGAGTAAAGAGCCTCTGGCTTTCCATAGGATTCTGAAAACAATTCCCAGCAATCCCAACTGATGGGGAAGAATGCTGGAAATTTTAGTTCAGGATTAATGAAGGCCAATATAATGCAAGAATCTTTAAAAATCACTGCCTTTTTCTTCCTAGTAACCTCAATTAGGTGGGCAGATGATTAACCCACCTTTGCCTGTGAGAAATGGAGACATGGACTTTGCTCCAATTGTGATCCGCATCCTATTCCTTATCTGGCACAAAACTTTTGCAGACCAGGTCAACATTCACATGGCTAGACTGATAAGCTTCCACCAGAAATTATTCTACTGAAACAAAGGAAGAAAAAATAAGAAAGATGGTGGTTAGACTAATGAGGCTAGGAAGCGTATGGTGCCTTAACTAGGGGGTCAAAATCAAATAGTCTAATGATTGTAGCAAAGCTCTATTACCAAGCAGGAAAAAAATGGCTTGCTTTACTCGGTGATATGTAATCTAAGAAAGGAAAGGTAAGAGCAGCTTATGAAAAACTCAGAATGCTTAATCAAATATCTCATTACATGCAATTGTAACACTGAAAATATACAATGCCCCATTATGTTATTTCTCACAGAATTATGCTGGGAATAAAAAGGATTCTAGTGATATTTACATTTCACCATGATTTTAATTAACAGCCATTTCAAGACCAGCTTATACTTTCTGAGCAGCAAATAATAAGGAACCAACATTCAAGAAATATGCTAGCACTGGGTAAAGTAGCAATAAAAATCCTGGAAAAGTTATTCAGAGGCTGTGATGTGTCTTTATCTACAAAGATGAGAATCATTTAGGCAATGGTTTTCCCTGTGACATTATATGAAAGCATAAGTTGGATAGACTTCCAGGGAAGAAACAGAGAACTGAAGATGGCTCTGCTGAGAGTGGAGCTGACAACCGCAGCGGAATGAAGAGCCAGCGAGAGGACCGGCTCTTCGGGATTCCTCTCCAGACAAGGAGAGGACTTGGGTTCACCCACAAGTGCTCCAGACAGTTGCTCCTCACGAGGAGATTGCAAGACAGGGGTCTCCAGCAGGTTTAGAGTCTGGGAGTCGAGAGAACATCATCTTTGTCCAAACCACGGTCAGTGCCTTTATGGATACTGGGTTTGCATACTTCCTTTTCTAATCATTTTTGGAAATCGCTTATTAACTGCTTTCCAGCTATTAGGAGCCTATGGATTGACAAGTTTTATAGCACCGGGTGAGTCTCCTTCAATCCTTTGTGAAAGAAATTTTAAATACAAGTTTAAGATCTTAAAAATTTCTTTTTTTGGGGGGGGGGAATAAAAGCAAAAAGGTGATTAGAATGTTGATTTTGGAAAGTTACAAACAGACTAAGGGTCCAGATGGATTTGAATTAAGATTTTGAAATTAATTATAAGAATCCTTCCCATGGGGAAATGCTTTTGGTTTGAATTCTTATAAAAGCAAAAAGGGGATTAGAATGTTGATTTTGGAAAGTTACAAACAGACTAAGGGTCCAGATGGATTTGAAATAAGATTTTGAAATTAATTATAAGAATCCTTCCCATGGGAAAATGCTTTTGGTTTGAATTCTTTAAAAAAAAAAGATAGGATGGGACTTTGAAGGTTGAACATTAGAGGGAACCAGAAGAAACTAAATATTGCAATTAAAGAATACTTAAATTTGATTTACTAATACAGAATGGAGCAAAATATTTTAACAGTGGACATACTGAGGGGTATTTGTGAACAATGGACCCAGAAATTAATTTTAAGATTATCTGCCAGTATAGACAGACTATGAGCAACCTGGATAACTTTCCTATCTTAGGTTCGCAAAAAGACTTAAGTTTTGAAGAATTTTGTGAGAAGGGATAAAGAAAAAATGAGAGGAAATCAAGTTCTAGGACATTATTTGAAGGGACTGAAGATCAAGATTGTTAAAAGGAAGGAATATAAAGTTGGTTTGTTTGATCAAAGTTAAAATGGATATGCTATCTCTGGTAACCCTTAATGGGCTTTTGCTGACTAGGACTGAATAACGAGGTTTTAAGGATTTGTTTATAGATGAGCTATGAGAGGAAGAGATTATTTGTTGTATTTTAAGAGAAGGCGATAAGTTACTAAAATTGTTTATACTTGTAATGAAGGGGGAAATCATTTCTTTATGTATTTCTTTTTCTTTACTATATTATTTTTTCTTTCTTTTCTATTTTTCTATTTTTTCCTTTATTTTCTGCATTTCCTTTTTCTTCTTTCCTTTTTCTTAGCTTGTATTAGTTTTTATCTGTTTAACTGTAATGTTTTTATAAGAAAAGCAGCCATGTGCTTATATTAGACTAGACAGAATTACAAAATAATGTTTGAGTACTTGTTTTTAAAATCTGTGCATGAAAGATTTGCCTACTTCTCTGATTTGTTATTTATCTATACAATGGATTTCTATTAAAAGTGTATAAATACAGAAAACATTTCTAGGACTTCATCTCAACCTAGGAAGAAACTTTTACCACTTGTTGAAAGTATACATTAAAACAAAATAAAATTCACTAACACATATAATTTTAAAAGGTTTGTTTTTACTAAGCCTTACATTGATTTCCACTATCATTTTATTACACAACTGACTTCTACAGAGTCAGACACCTTCAAAATGCAGTGCAAAACAACCGGTAAAACAGACTTATCTTCTAGACAGTCCTTTTCTATTTTCTAGACTGTTTTCCCAATCTGCTGCTCTCCAAATGAGTTGCAACTTCCAGAATTTTCAATTGGTATCTAAAGAGTACCTGGTTGGCAAAGACTAGTTAAAGCAATACACTGAAACTGCAATTGCATGTTCACTGTGTGATACGTAAGGTTGGCATTATGTATGCTTTATGATAATAATTATAAAAACACATTATAGCATACATCAAATTCTGCTGGAATGCTTTTCAAAGCAATAGATATAAGAAATAGCAGCCATGCTACATTAAACTCAAGTACAGTTTACAAAGTAATGCAGTGAACAGTGTTGAAACATCAGCCTCTGAGAAGCATTCAAGTAGAATACGGCTGTGGCAGCTATCACACACTGCTGCTTCACAGCACCCACATACATAGATACTCAGCTTAATTCTGAACCTTTTTTCTGCACACATAAATCCTATTAATTACTAGGCGTGCTACAATACATACCAAATTTAGCAATAATAATAGCAAAGTGTTTCGACCTCAACGTAATGTTCCTTGCACTTTGCCTATGAATAAAGCAGCCTATTTATTTTTATTTCAATCTTTAAGATACATTTGATCATGTATATATTATTTTGTGCATTTTACCCCAAACACCATATGCCATTTAACTGACCAGCTGACCAAGATGGCAGTCTTAAATAATCCAGATTAAGCCTACTTCTCATATACCTTAATGCTTGTTGATATCTTCAAAGTAGAGCATTGCATGGCATACCTGCCCTTGGCAGAATCATATAAAATGTTGCCCATATTTGTATCCATTCAGCTCAAGAGGAAATGCTCTGGTTTCCCAAAATGCTTCCCAAAGTTTGGAAGATGAAAGGGATGGTAACCTAGAACTAGTAATTTTCTATTGCTGTCCCCACCTTTGGAATATGTCCCCAACCAAAATCCAATATACTCCCACTTTTCAGAAAGCAATCAAAACATGGCTTTTCCAACTGTCCTTTGCAGACTAACATCTATGCTTACCTTCCTATGTGATGAGCAGTGGGCTATCTTTAATTTTATCGATGTTTTAAGAAAGTTATTTTGATGTTTTATGGTTTTTATTATTTGATTTGTGAACTGTCTATAGATTAATTTTGTCTCAGCACATAAACGCCAGAAATAAATAAATACTGTATGCAAAGGCTTATGTGGTACTTGATAATATATTCTGCATAGAAGGCTCTAGTTTTTCCAGCATGTTAAAAACAGTAGCATGAAGGTCTATAAGCCTCTACCGAAGTACCTAAATGATACTATGCAGATAAAAACTGTCTGCCACGATCCACAGAAAAATGATATAAGGATTTGTGTGTTCACATTTATATAATTCGTATAGAAAGTGGAGTCCTTGGTA
This sequence comes from Python bivittatus, assembly GCF_000186305.1. Next base: position 50,593 of record NW_006535833.1, read on the forward strand.
TTCTCTGAGCTTGGTTGTTTTCTTGCAGATGTTTCATTACCTGACTAGGTTACACCTAGTTACTTGGGTAACAAAACGTCTGCGAGAAAACAACCAAGCTCAGAGAACACCAAGGACTGCACAGTTCAACCTTATAAAGAGTAGCTGATTTTTATTGGCAGTGAAAGATTTTTGCCAGATTCTGCTAAAATGTCAGCCTATTTGAATCTCTAGACCAGCAGCTGGCTACAAGGAGCCCACAGACACCAAAAGTAACTGTTGCTTCCCAAGGTATGAAAGTAAATTAAATGTTTAGAAATTACTTTTTAATGCAACAAATCTTGCAAAACCACAATTTTATATTTCAAATCTCAAGCTAATAACACTTCCTTCTTGTGAGAGTTGGGGCAATTATTTTTGACCCAGAGGGCATCACATAAGACCATATGATTGCCGGGAACAATTCTTGAATGACAAGTGGCAAAGCAAAAACAGACGGTGCAAACACAGAAATGTCAAGAAACTGCACTTTGACACAGACAGAGATGCTAAACTCATATGTTTCAGCTTTTAGAAGTGTCAGCTGCTGGTGGCATTTCCCCTTAAAAAGCAAAAATCTCTTGAAAAACCCTGGAAAAAGAGAAACATCCTTACTCATACCACCTGGAAATACAAATGAAAGCAGCTTCCACACTAGTTTAAAAAATAAAAACTGCTTTATTAGCATAAGCAGTTGCATGTCCTAAACAAGGGTTGGTGTTCTGTATCAGAAATGGAAAGCAGTGAAGCTTTTACACATGAAAAAGCATCAAATCTCAAGTAACTAACACCAACAGTACAATGAAAAGCAAATTTTGTCTGGAGTAGAAAATGAACACATGGAAATAATTCTGAAGAATTGTTTAAATCATGTATTTAATTCCACTTAAAGACAGAAAACAACACAATTCAGAATCACACAAAATGGTTGCAACTCAAACTAAGAACTATAATCATCTTGCCACTGTTCCAAAATGTATCCAGCTCGCTGATCAACATTAGTTATTTTCTTTACTTAAATAACTTCCTCTATACATCAAATACAGGTTGTCAACGTTTATATGCAAAACTCCCTCCCACATTCTCACTCTCTTTTTTTACAGTAATAAAAGCAAATTGCTTTTGAAAAATAAGCTAAGAAACATGCTTAGTAACTTAGCTCAATCAAACCACAACTTCACCGACAGAAGGCTAGCCTACTCACAACTCAGGAAATCTACTCAGCCATACCTGGCCAACACCAAAGTAAACAGAATCTTATGTGTTTCCAATTACTCTCTTTCCTTTTTGCTTCCTTTGCTATTCATACACACAGTCTTCCTTACAGAGGATATTGGGGCATATAAATTAATCCTGTTTATTGAAGATCTGCATGGTAAGAGTGACAAACATTTTTTAAAAATAATAAAAGCACTACACATTCAACAGCATCAACAGTAAAGGTCTGGCAGCGGTGACACCCAGATTCAAATCCAACTTCAGCCATGGAAGATCATGGGATAACTTTGGGCTGAGACTCTTTCTCAGCCCAGCCTACCTCCCAGGGTTGTTGGACTGGGGAAAACTAGGAGGATGGAGGTCCCTAGAGCTTCTGTAAGAAAGGGGGTTTATAAATTTAATACATAAATGTAGAAGAATATTGGGTTAAATCTAGAATAAATTAGCTGCAAGTATGGCTCATCGATTCAAAGAATTTAACTCCTTCAACTGGACTAAATACATCATCTGTTAATATAGTACAATGTTATTGGCTGATTTGAACAACAAAATGAAGCCAAGTATATTTTAGAACTGCACAAATCCTTCAAAAGAGGTTCTCTGGAATGCACAGGGTTTCTTTTCAAATCATTAAAGCAGCTGCATCTTTTTCCAGGCTCATCCAACTACTTCGGAAGCTGCTCCCAGCTGTCTGCACACAAGTTTACATATGCAGCCATTTTGCTTCAAATACTTGAAGTCACTGCATCTTCCTACAAAAAAGTGGGTGTCTCTATATACAGCATATACGTATATATTTCACATATCTATATTAAATAGATTTCACATATCTATATTAAAAGACTTGAGTTATTCTAACCAGACAAAAAAGCAGCAGGTCTAATTATCTTGAAGACCTATTAGTTTGATCTCACATTTATCTACTTTCAACACTGTTCATCCAAGGCTGAGAGAAAATACCTCCCCCTTGCCTACTGCCTCCCCCCCTTGCTAAATAAAGCTTAGCAGGAGAATCTTAATTTTGTTATTTTAGCTATACAGTATTATAGCTTCTTGATTCTGAATTAAGTGCCTCCCCTGAACTTTTTATTTTGGTACAGTATTAGATAATGTCTCAAATTTTGTTACTTTTTGTGATTTTTAACTGGATTTTTTTTTCTCAACTTGTAGCAATACCATATCTGCACCAACTAGATTTTTCCATGAATCCAGTCTTATATGAGTCTCATTCTCTTTTTCTAAAAATTAACCCTCAATATTTCAGTAACTGCAATATTTTGCGCTATCTTGCCTTGCTTGGATGGAACAGAGGCATATGAGACAAAAAAATAAAGTGGTTGTCTCCCTCCACCTCATCTCTGTTGACGAACCGATTTAAGTCTTGAGTGGCTTTATTACTAAAAATCTAACTTAAAGCATCTATAGCCACCTCTGTAAACATCTTAAAAATCTTATGATCAAAATCATTAATATTCACAATGCCTGTTTACTTTCACAGACACTATCAGATTGGTAGTAGGAAAAGATCTACATGTGGAAGATTCTAAGTGCCATCTCCATTATCACCCCTTTAAAAAAAAAATCACAATTCAGAAGGTTCTAAACAGCTGACAGCCATCAGAGTTTCTCACCTGCATTTCATGCTGGTACAAATGCATGTTAAGTCTGGGTATTTACTTATCCTACTCCTGTGTTTCTTTGTAGATACCTGTCATAATAGAGCTCCACAAATAAGCTGAATTATACTAGACATTCTCTGCTGTGCATCCCACTGCCAGAGCAAGGGCCCACAGAGGATGCAAGTTCAGTGAGAATTTTTAAAAGGAACCATTTCTGAAAACCACTCACATCAAATCATATTCCCACAGCGGAAGCCAATTTTCTTGGATAATCCAGCATAACAAGATGAAGATTTGAAATACTAACACAGACCAATAACGATACTGCCACTATTGCCCAGTGATACTACACCAAGGAGAAACATGCTGGTTACTAAGATATACCTCACTAAAATCCAATCATGGTGCATTTGATTACAATCGAAGGACTCGCTGTGACTTGAAAACAATAGGAATAATATTTTCAAAACAGAGTCATCTAAACTTTAGTTAACTTACCTTTCCAAGCAAAGCGCTCATAAAGCTAGTATTCTTATGGGCCAAGTTCTAATTTCCTGTTGCTGCATTCATTTTTACTACTATAACACTAAGCTCTGTGCACTGTTTTCCCTAAACTGCAATATAATATTAAAAAAACAAGAAAATAAGTTCTTGAGTCCTGAATGTGACACAGAATTCATACTTTTAGGTGATACATTTTTTTCCCCATTTATGGCCCAATTTTAACCTTTGCTACAAAACATCGTATCTATATGTTTTGAACAGAGTACAATTATTTCCAGGGGTTAATCCCTGCAACAACCCTGTGGCAATCACTTATCTTTATGATGTCCCTATTCAACCCATCAATTTTCCCCAGAGGCAATCTGGCCAGCCAAGCATAATGCATAGAATGAACAAGGGTTATAATCAAGCCTAAATAAAGTTTATGGAATATAATAGTACTGTATTCATAAGCAACTACTGAAAGCATTTTTAAATAGTTAAACGACCAGCAAAACATATGGTGGGGCTTAAAAGTTTGTGAACCCTTTTCAATGTTCAGTATTTCTGCATAAATATGACATAAAACATCATCTGTTTTCCACACAATTCCTAAAACCAGATGAAGAGAACACGATTAAACAAATGAGTCAAAAACATTATATTTGTTCATTTATTTATTGAGGAAAATGATCCAAAGCTACATATTTGTGTGTGTGGCAAAAGTATGTGAATCTTTGCTTTTGGTAACTGGTGCACCCCCCTTGGGCAGCAATAGCTACAACTAAAAGTTTCTGATAACTGTTGATAGTCCCGCACATCGGCTTGGAGGAATTTTAGCCCATTCTTTACAGAACAGCTTCAACTCAGGGATGTTTCATTTATTTAATTGGGTTCTCTTTATCTAGTTTAAGGACTTGCATGGAGAACAAGGTCATATTTATGCAGAAATACTGAACGTTCAAAAGGGTTCACAAACTTCTGAGCACCACTGTAACATCATCTTCTCCAAGATGAAGAGAAGAGCAGGGTTAACTGAGCAGTAATGATTCTGTCAATGAACATTCTCTCCATGGATTTTAGGTCAACGAATACAATTAAGAGTCAGAATGAAAGTTACAAAGAACTCTAGGTCACCTTCTGGTCACACAAGAAAAAATGAAACCAAAAATGTACAGTCCGTGATTTAAAGTGAACATATGAGAATCTGATGGTATCTGAAAAAAATTAAACAACAGGACCACCATAAATCTGTATAGAGATTTTTCAATCTATTGAAGATTACCCAGGAGCCCTTTTCCTTTTCAGAGCACCGCTTTGCAAGTATTATTTCACAAGCCACTTTGCTCTGCAGACTCACATTAATGAATTAACATAGTATCCACCGTATTTATGGTCTATCACGTGCTGTACTCTGGTGCAACTGCACAAGTGGGAATGATTTTGAAGGCTATGTGTGCTTTATCACGTGTGTACATAGTAGAGGAATATTCCACAGCTATATTGTGCAGTTCTATGAGAAGAGGTCATACAGACCATTTCATACTTCTTGGGGGGGGGGGAGCTGCTACATTCACATACATCTCATGTGCCATCTACTGCAGCTGAACTTAGGCTTCCATCCAAAAGTATCAAACCCAACCCCTCCCCATTATCAAAGGGGAGAAACTACAAGGCAGTCATGAATTTTCTGCTTACAAATGCTTTCTCCCTGCTCCAAGTCAAAGGTGAAGGTGAACAAAAATGTTGCAGAGCTAGTCCTACAACTTGGAAGACCTTCCCACCAGTATGGGTTACTGGAACAGGTATAATTCAGTCGTGCATGGAAATCATGTTCAATTTTTGATCAAAAAAATTAATGCCCTACTGAGGGCAAAACTGTGTCACACACCAGATACCTGAGCAAACCGTTGCAATGTGAAGGGAAAAAAAAATCTAAGGTAGATTGGACAGGATCAAACTTGTCTCTTTAGAGGTGGGGGAGGAGGTAGACATTTAACATGCTGTATTAACTAAACATGGAAAAGCTCTGGAATACAGTATATGTGCATCCAAACTCCTTCCCACTGAGAGAGTTATGAATATAATAAAATTTCTTGTGGCAACATGCCAAGTCTTCACTATGTTCAGTGCTTCAATAAGCAGGTATTTTCAACAAATGGAAAACTGATCGGGTAAAACGTACAGACCTTAAGGTTTTAGATGAGCAACTGCACAACGGTTTCACAAATCATGACCAGGAACAAAAAAGAGTGCTCCTTAAAGCTGTGCCTGATGAGGTTGTCACCACTGAACTAAAGGCTATGTCATAAACAATAATCACAACTTTAAGCCTACACCTTCATCACCGATCACACTAGATATGATATGGAATAAGATAATCATAACACTTCCACAATTACTTTACGCAGCAAATATATTCACTGACGTTATGATTGCTGTTGACACTCTCTAAAAATTTCTGCATTTAAATGCTTGGAAGCCATAACATTCTCTACAACAAAAGCAAGTAACCACACAGATCATGTGTTATTACACAACTATAAGATCACATATAAACATATACAAAGCACAGTGATTTACGAGTATTTCCACGACAATCAAAGCAAAAGCCTTGGGCATTAATTAAGGAGAATTGTTTGTCCCTATCCCCTTCCTTAGATGTACCTGGAGAGGACCTATTTCTGAAGATACTATCAGATTTAGACTCTATCAGATTTTGCTACAATCAAATTTAGTTTGGGTTTAAAACTCCCTGTTTTCAGGCAACAAGAGCATACCCTGCCTACGTGCCTATTCATACAAAGCTCACATTCAGAGCACAGAGTTTACAAAGTAAGGAATGTCAAGATTTTTCAAGTTGCCTGAGTAATTTGAACTTTGCTGCTTCAGACACACGGCTTCTCGTCTTGAAGTTGAGCATAATGTTTTGAACTCAATGATCCTGAGTCTGTGCTAAAATTTCCTAAAATAGCTGAATCTGACAAAGATAAAAAATTTGCTTTGGGAGAGAATTTGTGTTTGTTCATGTGTCCAATCTCAACAAAGTTTAACATGTGACTAGCTCCTATAAAAACTTCTTTCACATTTATCAGACATACTTTGAGTAGCTAGCTTTGTTTTTGAAAATATATAATTATTGGATTTGGGTTTAAATCTTTTGAGATCATTTGAATATAATGAAATTTGCTTTTAAGTAGACAGGTTTGGGACTGCTCCAAGTCACGGAGAGAAATATATATAATTATTAAGCCACTGCTGTTTTATTAGGAACATCACTGGATCCATATGCTTCCTTTTATACTCTAAAAATAATTTAAACATAATACTCTTACTAATAACATTTCTGTATGGAAATAAACATACATAAGATGACCTACATGAAATTTCAGTGTAGTTTCCCCCCACGTGCACCAAGAAAAGCTATCAATATGATTAAGTTATTATGTTTGAGTCAGCCTTTATGCTTATCTAATCCATTCATTGTTGTTCCTTAAATCAATTCCATTCAGTTATAGTTCCTGTGGGAAAATTTTGCCACTGCATTAAGGAACAACTCCTGCTACTAGTGATGAGAACAACACAGATATCTAAAAAGTAGCTTGTGCCAAGAGCATTTTAGGTGTTATTTTCTAAAAAGAAAGGGAAATACTAATTCAGAATTCAAGCTGCACTCAGAGAACAGAATGTTTGCCAACATTAAGCAAGAACACCAGTAGTCTGGCAAACCAGTAGTTTGGCAACTTTTATGTACAACACAAGTAGCCACAATTCAACAAGAAACTTAGAAATAATAATGAACAAAGACTAATATTTTAAAGGCCTATTGTAGTCATCTCATACAGCCTAATAAAATGTTCCTATAAGGTGAAGGTTCAGTGACCTTACAGTGACAGAACTTATTGCTCTGTACTGTAAATTAAGTACCTTTGAGTCAAGCTCAACTCTTGGTGACTTCACAGATATGTTCTCATAGGCTTCTTGGTAACAATATAGAAGGGGTTTTCCACTGCCTTCTTCTGGGATGTTTAATTTTTTTCAATCTACCCTATAACACTAGGATTTCCTGTTGGTCTCCTATCCAAGTATTAATCAAGCCCAACCAAGTTTAGGATCTAGGGCTTAGACAGGGTTGACAAGGTGCTATCACACACTCAGTTTCACTAGTCTTGCTTCTTCATTCATAAAGCGTTGACAGTTTCAATGTGCCCACATTACAAAACTAAGTTTCAAGCTTGTACACAACTGTTCATTTTACATTTGTTAAAGTTTCCCCTATTTCGTTAAATTTATATTTTTTGTATTTTTGCATCCTACTTCGATAACCCTTCTGAACAGAAAGGCATATTATAAATGTATATATAGTAACATGTTCAGCTCAGTCCCAATCCATATAGGGATCCTGGGCTGCAAGCATAGAGAACAGGTCCACATAAATAGGAATACATATCCAATGTAATAAACCAACGGTTATTCACACAACCAAACCTCACTTTGCTCTCTTCTCCTCTCTGTTAGCCCTCTTGCACATGCCAGTTCTGGTAAGCAACACTCTGAACCAGATTTTGGAGTTGCAGAAAGAAAGACGAATAACCCATTTTGCTGGCATATGTCATTGCATTCTTAAAATCAGTTCTACCCAGTTCCACCATCTCAAGACTCCACCACTTCATTCTGCTGGTGATGTGGTGATGTATTAACCATGTGACAATGCAATCACAGAGGATTCTATATGTTATACAGAATATGGGGGGCAGTAGCTGGTATTTATTATGGAAATCCATTCTAGGCTAGCAATCAAGAGACTGTTGATCAATGAAGTACGTGCAGGCAGATATCTTTTAATTCTCCATTGTTATTAAAAAATATGTAACAGAACACACAGTAGATTTTCAAAACCTCCGTAAAGCATACTGATATTTGTTCCAATATGAACAAGTACTGCTCAGTTTAGAATCTTATTATAGTACTCATTTACTCTTCACTAAGTTTCAAATGCTTACAATTTTTCAGTAGTGAAACCCTTATGCTGTATACCCTTCTGAGATTAAGATAAACCCTTCTGTATCATCCACTTATGATGGGCAGAGGACTGTGGTAGGCTTCCCTTGAGACAAATTCTCACCATTCAGTACCATGCACAATTTTTCGGGGTGTCAGAATCCTCGCAAACCATTCCTGCACAATATTTTTAATGCTAGCTGCTTTTCCACTTGCTTCGGTTCTGCCATTAAGGGATGAAGGGGGGAATGGAAAGTTGTGTAGAGATGGAAGCTGGGACGGACCGTTAGAGGCAGATGGGCTCTTATCACAGGCACTGTGATAAGATAAAGCAACTTTTGGCGTGCACGGACTCAGTCTTAGCAATGCTTTGGATCTGTACACTTACTCTTAATAAATGAACTTTCTCTTGAATCATGAATGGTTGCCTGGAGAGTTACAGGGATTGAGCTGGAGGTGTCAGGTGGTTACACAGAGCTACAAATATGTACTGCTACTGTGAATAATAATTAGAGTATTAGTAGCTTCCCAACATATTGCCTTTATTCAAATCTTCATTACAGAGTTGAAGAGAAAGAATGTTAATGTCCATTAATGTTCAACTAATTACAGGCATACAAACTACCTAGTCCAAGGGAGGAGCCATTTCCTCAGAGTGACTCTTCATGCTCTTAAAAAGTGTGTAGCCTCAGACATAACTCCTTCAAGATTTTCCACATCAAGGGAGGATGTGGTATGGTTTCCTCATCATACATCACATGACGTTAGATGACAGTTCAAGTTACATGTAGGTTTTCTGTGGATATGGCTGAGGATTATTTGACAGTGTCAAACAACAAGATGCCATTCCTAGTCATGAATATAAATTACCACTTCTCTGCCTTTCTTATTTACCGCCAATCTGTGTTATGGCATCCACTGTCAGTTTTTGCTTCTGATGACAATCTCTACCTCGTCTTTGTGGGATGTGGCAGGTGTGTTTTTCCCTACAAAGTCTCACAAGGGCTTTTGCCTTCTATAAAGGGCAATGAGATGGGTGAACTTCACCTCTATCCATAAAAACATAAGGGAAAAGGAACAACAGGAGAGAAGGAAGAAGTCTGTCCTTATTTTCTAAAGTTAAAAGTGCAGGCAATTGGGAAGAGCAAAGCAAACCTTACAGTATGCCCTATAAACCATTACTTTATATGCTGGTGTGTTTGATGTATATTACCATATTTGTTTAATGGAGAAACTGGTAGAGAATGCTGTGCTTAATGGGAATATTCAACTGCAAATCTAAAAAGTGATATCTGAGTTCATTCTTCTCAAAAGAATAGTTAGGTTTCCATCTCAAAATCTTTTTGCCTAGAGATTCTGTCCCAAAGGAGAACCTGGGCCTGTCCATCCAATATTGCTTCTGCTTCATTCCAGGAAAAATCTCAAAATATGGGAAGAAAATAGTTTTTCACCCTTCAGTATGAGCTCCTGAGATTTAAGTTTTTCCTGCCTGGATGTACAGGAGGCTAAGGCTTGCTGCTGTTATCCTGCCTCCTTCTCCCCACTTCAACTTGGCATAGGACTTCCCTTTCAAGCTGTGCTCACATTGGCCTTCCTCCCTCTCCAAGACAAAATGAAAGGAAATTACACTATGTAGTCTGTAGTCACACCCACTCATTTTAACTCCATTCTAGCACAGGGAAAGCATCATCAGTCTCCTTTCTAGGAGACTGAAAAGAAAACAGATCATCAATATGGCCAGGAGATCTAGAGGCATCTCTCACTGGGCTTATACTGTATTCTGCTGCTGTGTGTAATCTGAAAGTATTTCTCAGTACCATTTAATCCCTTTCACACCCTAAAAAAGTGGTGCAACTGGATGAAAGAGATGACTGGAAAAAGCAAAAGACTGGAGAAGCCACACTTTCTTCCCCCTGAAGCAAGCCAAATATGATGGCAAATGTACAGAAATGAGGTAAGAGTATTCTCAAATTCATTAAGATTTAACAGTTAACAACTGTTCTACAGTACACGTAGTCCTCAACTTACAACAGCAATTGGGACCAGAATTTCCATTGCTAAGCGGTCATAAAGCACGACCGCATCGCTTAGCGACAGCATTCCCTGCAGCCTCAGTTGCCATTGTTAACTGAATCCCACAGTCGTTAGATAAAGCAACTTCCTGCCGGCTTCCCACAACCAAAGTTCCAGGCTGGCAGGCAGGTAAGTGGCTCCTGCCGGGTGGCGGAATGAGTGAGGAGGTGCGCGGGGGAAAAACTGCCAGAGTGCAAGAGGATGCGCAAGAGTCATACCCTGGGTCAGGGAGGGTGCAGCGATGGTGGGAGGGGGTGCGCAAGAGGCATGGCACAGGTTGGGGAGGGGGTGCAAGGATGCAGTGTGGGTTGGGGAGGATGCATGAGAGGTGTGGGTCAGGGAGGGTGTGTGCAAGAGGTGTGGCACAGGTTGGATCCGTGAGAGGTGCAGCATAGGTCGGGTGTGGCGCAGGTCAGGGAGAATGGGTGGGGGAGCGCAAGTAGCTGGCACGGCATGAGCACAGACGGAGGGTGGCAGGTGAGGGAGACTTCCCCAGTGACTTTTGACCTTCCCTGCTGCTTCCCCATTGACTTTCTGGGGAAGTTGGTAGGGAAGGTTGCAAATGGCAATCACATGATAGTGGTGCTGCAACCAGTCGTAAGTGCAAACCAGTTGCCAAGCGCCCAGATTGCCATCATGTCACCATGGGAGTGTTGGGACGGCTGGAACTCCGAGGACTGGTCATAACCACCATTTGTTCAGTGCTGTCGTAACTTCAAATCCATCTAGGCACAAAATGTAGTTTCTGCTGGTTATTTCAGGGCAAAAAAGGAAAGACTTCTGGAGATTTTACCTATCAGGTTAAGCGCCTAAGGCACAAGTTGAAAGCAAGGAAGCAACACAATTTCTCTATCCTTCAGTCTGTAAAGGAGAGAGGTCAGAGTGCCCCCATTTGTTAGATGCCTGGGAACAGAGCATGGTCTACTAAGCATCATCTTTTAACTTGCTTCCTTGCATTCCTCAGCATGCTGGAGCACAGAAAGATTTGAGTATGCAAGATCTACAGTTTTATTCTAAAACTTTATTCCACATGTCTTCAAAATCAGGCTTATAAATAGGAATAAAAAATGAAACATACATATACAGAACATAAAACTAGACTATTGACAGGAAAGATGACTGAGTAGTTTGAAGACCTCAACAGCATTGCTTCGCAAGTTCCATCCACCATCAACACTGTAAATATTTCCATGTCACTGCTATTATGCAATAGTTCAATACCATATAATTAACACTTATCTTACATTCACCTTACTGTACTGTCTCAGCTACATATTGATTATATAATATCAACCTGCACACAAATAACCAATTGTATTGAAAGTTCCAGCATTCAATCACTCTACAAAGCACTCAATTATAGTGACAAGAGTCTGGAAAGAAATTATGACTAAGCATATTTAAAGTTCCAGATGAATTACAAATATTAATCCGAAATGACTGTTACTAGAAGGAAAAGGACTTTTCACTAATTTTACCATGAACAAGAATCACTATTTTTACTGAATGAAAACTACAAGCATTGTTCAAATGAACAATAAAAATGATCTCAACTTCCACTACTATATTCAGAGTCCATTATGCCAACACTAATAAAATACGGTTAGAGAAAAATGCTACATAAATTTGGTTACATTTTTGTTTTTCAAACATTTTAATGCCTCTGTGTATCTTACAGTTTTTATGTTTTGATTCTTTCCCAAAGTCAATGCTACAGCATTTTAAATTTATTATACTTAGACAGCCGCCCATCTTACCTGCCATAACCCCAGGCAGCTCACAAAAGAGCAGTAGAAACATCCAAACCCGTAACAAACACTCCTCCATATATCAACATTCAATTTTGCTGGGCTCCACCCTTACTCTACCCCAACATCTGCAGAAAGCGCCAGCTTTTCAAGGCCTTCTGGAAGGCTAGCAGCCTGGCAGATATCAGAGGGAAAAAGTATGCACAGGGCAGGGGCAGCCAAAGAGAAGAATACTTTGAAAAATCTATTTAATCAGCAGCACCAGAACACCCAAAATGCGATTTATTTGTACTTTATTTGTGGAAAATTAGCTTAAACATATCTACTGCAAGAAAACCAGTACCTTCTTTTGCTTTTTTTTATGCCTGACTACTCCCAAATTTATACAATTACTGTATATCCTTAGATTGCTATGTAGATATCACCCCTTTTAGATAAAACACAGATAACATCAATATATGTAGATGATTTGTGTACTGCTAGGTAGCATTTTTATACTGAACCAATTATGATATGTAGTTTTGAACCACTGAATGTCATTGCAAAACCAACATAAATGTAGAGTGGCAAAGAACCAGAAAATACACACAAAAGTTTATTTGTATTTCTTATTAGAATATAACCTCGTTTACTGAAGTAAGAATCCTGTGGTAGCAAAATAATGTAGTTTGTATGAGATTGACTGGATTAATGAAAAAGAAAAGTAATACTGTTTCAAGTGTGTAATCTGATCTTGTCAGTGCAACAATTCAGATGAAGAAAGGCTGCAATCTTTGCTGTTTCACTTTGTGTGCCATTGCATCTGGACCGAATACCAGCCCCAAAAGAAATAGTTACAAGGCTAAGTTTTCCTCAGGGAGCACAAATCAGTTTGTCAAATTTGCTACAATGGTTCATATAACCTTCCCCAGCTTGAATGTCCGCCAGGTATACAGGTAGTCCTCGCTTACCAACCATTCATTCGGCAACCATTCGAAGTTCTGATGGTACTGAATGAGTGGTATGTACAACCGATCCTAGAAGTTCCGGCCATTGCAGCTTAGCAACTGGCTCGCACTTATGACGGTTGCAGTGTCCCACGGTCATGTGATCATCATTTGCAACCTTCCCTGCTGGCTTCCCATAAGCAAAGTCAATGGGGAAGCTGGCAGGGAAGGCCGCAAGTTGCTCTGCTAAGTCCTCCAGCCTGCTTGTGCTGCGCCACCCACTGCCGCCTTCCTGTGCTCATGCTGTGCCATCCACCCACTGACATTTTTGCTCTCGCACCGTGACATCCACCTCCTGGCCTTCCTGAACTCGTGCTGAACCATCCAACCCCTGGGCTTCTTGCACTCGTGCCGTGCCATCTACCCTGTGGCCTTCCTGCGCTCATGCATGGCCTGCACTAGGCCTCCCAAGCCCTCCCCCAGCCTCCTCCGTGCCTCCCCTGGTCTCCCCAAGCTCCTTGCCTGGGACTCCTACCACTTCCCGCTTAACAACCTGCACGTCTTGTGTTAGGACGGCAACGGGGACCATCATCACTAAGCAATGAGGTCATGTGATGTCGCTCTTTACGATCGCATTGCTTAGCGATGGTACTCCCGATCCCAACTGCTGTACCGGAGGACTCCCTGTATTAGATTATGATCATGCTTTCTGGGGATAATGGATATTTTATTCTAACAGGCTTGGACAGCACCAGACTGGAGAAAGCTGGGCTAATGTCCTGGGTTTAGATTTGTGGAAACCCACATTCAGACCATTGTTCACTGATAAAGCTCACTAGATATCCTCTCTTTTCTCAGTAAGCCACCTCACAGAGCTGTCATGAAGCAAATATGCTACCCTATTCAGTGAGTTTATACAAATATAACAAAAGTTTAGAATGTAACCAGGGAGACAGGGTCCCCAATTGTTTACTCACTAGCCCCTTATTTCCTGTAGATACTAACAGCATTTCCCCAGCCATCCTATTTTCTGGGTTCAGGCAGAGAGATAGATTCTTATCTCTCTTACACTGATGTCTGGAGAAAAGTAATAAAGTCTCTCCCTTTCCAAACTGCAGCAGAAGGGAGAATTCCGGAAGAATTCTCTATGCAGCTGGCATCTTGCCCACCAAAGGACAAGGGCATTCCCACCTAACAAGCGTGTTTCACCAGGAGCTGTGGGATGGGCAGAGATATTTCGGTCCAGCCCCCCAGCCAAAGGAAGTGTTTCACTGCTTCCTGGGTCAAGAGAAGACTGAACCCCCTCTAGCTAAGACATGCAGTGAAGGCATCTGCTCCAAACTTTATAGGAGAGAGGGCACAAGAGAAGATTCTCACCCCAATTTCAGGCTAATGGCTGAATCTGATTGTTTTTTCTAGTGAACAAGGCCAGAAAAAGGCCCAGCTTTTTCATGGGATGACCTATTACTATGCCTAAATAGGCCTACAACCCAGCTCAAAAATCTGTTACACTTACATGAAAATAAATTTCAACAAACCAAATGGGATTTGAATACACTAGAGGAAAAGAGCAGGATCTCAACAGCCCAGATTTCTGTTTGGTTACTAAAGCATCTCAAACTCTGGACTCTGACCAAGGCAAGGGTCCTGCCCTTTGAGTTGAGACTGATTTCTTATCACTTTATGGTCATATAGTTTTCTTGGCATGTTATGGAAGTGGTTAGCTACTGCTTTCTTCCAATTTTGTTTTTTACTTCCCAGTCTAGCCTACAGCCTGGCAGTCTCTCATCGAAGCTCTGACTAAGCCCAAACCTGCTGAGCTTCCAAGCCCAGTCAATTTCAGCCAGGTAATGACCCTAGCAGTGATCTCCAATGTTACAATATAAAACAATAATTCTCAGGTTTATGAACTATAAATTATAGTTCTTATAAGCCTGTGGGCATATTTGGAAAGACAGTAGATAGACAATAGATAAAGAAACGTAAGGATGATAATTTTATTTCTGATAGTAGATACACACACACACACTTATTGACAAGGCGTGGAATCAAATTATATCCAGCACCAAAAACTGAAAAAAAAGGCCTGTTATCTAATCCCTTAAGTTTAATAAGTTTACAGTTAAATCCTCACCATAGTTTTTAGATCAACAGTTGACAGTTTTTGCTAAGTTGGGTTTTTGTCTTCTTTTATGTAAACCCAGCAGTGAGAAATTCTAGATCCATGGCACTCACCCCAATTTCTTAACCATGGTTTAGAAATCAGGAGCAAACCCTCCAATCGTAATCATGTTTTAACTACAACCATCATTTTCTAATCATGTTCAAGTACCAATTAAAGGAACTGTGGTTGATAATCATGTTCAGGAACAGCATGTTTGACAGAGAAAGAGAGAGAGAGAAGGGGAGGGGAGGCAGACAAACATCCAATCTGGCCTGCTCTCTCTCAGCCATGGTTGAAAAAGGAATGAAGAACATTGTCAATTGGAACGACTGGGGCAGAAGGGCTTCATCTGCAAAATGATAACTACCATATGTATTTGTATTTCTCAAACAATATCCTAGTACAAAAATAGCCAATATTACCTCAAGTTTGTGATATCTTATCATTTTACCATTCTTACATATGAGATTATATACTAAATGCAATAACCACCAAATCTGTTGTATATGCCTTTGGTAATCAGATCTCCACATACAAGAACCACAAGCAAGGTTTTTAAAAAATCAGAATCTCAAACATTCCTTGCATCTGGAGGGAAGGAGAGAGGAGACCACAAATATCTTTAAAAATTAAGTCTTGATAAGCTAGAGAGAACTTTAAACTTGCTTCAAAAAATATCACCTCTCTCTTTTCTACTATTTACACTATCAGCAGATATGATAATTCAAGAGAAAAATCATAGAATTAAAGAGCAGAGAGGCCAGAAAAATAAGACGTAGCATTCCAAGCCACTGCAGGATGCTCCAGCCTTCACCAGAATATTACTGGCCATTAACCTGCATAATCCCAGATCAAACAAGTAGAGAACTGGAACCGACATGGTACAGCACACTAAACACAGCTCCCACAACTCAGTAAATGCTCCTTGTATAGGAAAAAATATCTTTAGCCACTAGGAGTATTTTCATTCTTTTTCAGGTGACTGGACATATATATCAGATTTTTTCATCCCTGTTTTTTTCCCAAAGGCCCCTATTCCCATCATAATATATCCATACAGCTAAATCAATTACTTATTTCATATTTTAAAGGTTTAGGACAGTCCTTATTTCTAAAGTTTTGCTCTATCAGCCTAATTCCAGCCTTCCATCTGTTTAAGAAAATGGTCTATCCTGGTTTCTAACCGGAGGGACACTGCAAGGCAAGACCGTCTATTTATTTTGGGATGGGATCTTAAATCACCACGCTTATGACCAGTTCTGTTTCGCTGTTTTTGGATGCCAAACGTACACTCTTCTTCAATGACAGATTCAGCATGTACCCTAAACAAAATGTCTCCAGATCTACCTTCCCAATCCCCATTTTGAAGGGATCTTTGAAACCGCCTCTCCCCCACTAAAACCCCAAATATTCAACACACACACACACACACACACACACACACGGCAAGATTTCAAAGTCATCCTAATAAGATTCGTCCTACCAGAGCTTGGATTTAAGCTTAGGTTTAAGCCAAGCTCTAGCCGGCGAAGCCACGGCAAGGTTACCCGAGTGGTCCTCGCCCCCCAAAGAGGCTGAAACAAACGTAGGCAGAAATGCATGTTATTTCAAGAGCTATATTTAATCTGTTAGGGTGAAGCCCAGCACAAAGGTGACTGAGATGCAACACTCCTCCGTCCCCTTCACCCTAGATCAACCAAACACAGCTGGGAAGATGGTTTTGTCAGTGTGCAATGTGACCCGCCGAGAACAACTTCTCACCTTTATCCTGAGAGCAAGACAGGATTTCTTCTTCTTTGGGGTTAGTCACCTGGGTGATAATGGACGGGTTGTCCATGGAAACTGAGTGCGCTTTCACCTGGCTATTTCCCTCCCAGAGGCAGCTTTGGTGGGCACTTTTTGATTGGTTTTCCTTTTAGGAAATCGAGAGGCGGATTTATACGGGGGGGAACACTCCTCCTGGAACGAAGCCAAGCCACCCCAGAGGGCGGGCGGCCGGCCGGGGGATGCGAGAGCCGGCCAAGCGCGTCCGGGTCTCCTCTGCCGGTCTTCCGCGGGCGGAGGGAGTTGGAGGCGAAGCAGAAGAGGGGGGGGGACCGCGTCCGAAAACTGCCGTGCCGCTCGGAAGGCAAAATTAGCCCGGCCCCGCCGCGAAAGGCTGCGCCAGGCGCAAAAACGCCCGCGTTAAAGCGGCAGGCCGGCGGAGCATCCCCT
>NW_006535834.1:5350-18091 GCF_000186305.1 Python bivittatus
TGCCTCTTAAAGTTGCCAAGGTTGAGAAACACTGCCATACAGCATGCTAAACCAGAGAAAATCTCACCAGAGATGCTGTGTGAATGCAAACCCTAGCTCCTTATATGGTTAAGTCTATTGTGAGAACACAGCCATGAAGTGAAACCATTGCTTGAACATTTGAAAACCACAAATAACTTACTATTTGCATCTACAATTATAACATATACTAACTGTGCAACTTGATCGTCCCAGACAAAGGTGACTCTGGGCATCATACAAAGATTAGATATGGTAACATGGTTCATAAAATCAAAGTACGAGAACATAACGCATGCCAGGGGTCAAAAACCCATTCCTTTTCAATCACTAAACAAAACAATCAGGCCACAGGGTTGTTTAACCTCTCAGTCAAGACACATATTATTGTTGCTGCTATTTTGACTGTCGTACTGCAGAATAAAGGTAGAGAAATTTCCAAAAAGGAAACCCTCGGTCATCTCCGCTCCGCCACTCAGCCGCCTCCCTAGCACCCTCTCGTTAGGGGAAATAGCAGAAGTGACCGCGTCTGCATCTTGTCTTAAAAAGCAGGAAGCGAATGAAAAGAAAATGAGACAGATCATCACCACAACTTCTTCCAAGGCTTAATAGCTCCAGCCTGGGGAAGGAAATAGAGTTTGATTAAGCCTTGCAAACTTGACAGATCCTTTTAAAGCAACACATCCTGGAAGAGAACCATTTCCTATAATTAACACTCTGCCTCTTAACTGCAACTCAGCCTAAATTCCTTGCTTTCATCCCCTGCCCATCGCTTCCTCAGAAAGGCCTTCAAAAAGAGCTTCAGAAAAGACTCTGCCATTAACCCTGAGATGTGGCCAAGTGCCCCCTCTCCTCTTGTCCCCCCATCCACCCAGGAGCCCCGGGCGGTGGCTAAGCTGGCAGGCAGCAGGGCCAGCACAGGGGTGGCACCAAAGGGGCTTGGATCTGAAGGCCCCTGCCGCCGGCTGGATCTATTCATTTCCATTTTAAGGCAAGGAATTGATGACTGCGACTAAAGCGGCGTTGTATTGCAGACCACAGGCTTGCAAGGCAGACTCTTCTAATTCATTTTAATTCCTGTAAATATTGCAGGTGCTTCGAATTTAAGCAGCAGTTATGCCAGCGGATGGGAAAGAGAGGTTACTCAGAGGCTCCCACCTTGGGGGCCTTTCTCCAGTTTGTCTCCCGTGACCTTGGAGGGGTGACCCAGGACCCGCAGGGGCCGGGGTTAGGAGCCGGACTGGCAAGGGGATCCGTGCATCTCGTGCCAGGGGTGTTTTCTGCAGATGGAGGGCGCTTCTCCGTGGCAGCAGGAAAGGGCTGGATGAGGGTCACGTGAGCACGGCAGCCCAGGAAAGATCCTGCCAGGCCATGTCTGCCACCTGGTTAGGAGCCCTAAGGCAGGGCAGCCATCCCTCAGAGAGAGCAGCCCTACGAAGAGGGGGCTGCAGTCTTCAACTCGCCACCAAAGTCTCCGTATTCCGAGAGCTAAAAACCACCCTGAGTCAGCCAGCAGAGGAAGCAAAAGGAGGCGGAACCACCTAAAAAGTTCATCGTGAAACCAGGTTGGTATTTCTACCATCCGTGGGCCGACAACTCTTGCCATCCTCTAAGCAGCCCAGCCCTTGCAGGAAGGCATGGGTGTGATCAAGCCACCTAAAAAGCCAAAGGAAGCCTACACCTGCCCCAGCGCCAGGCGTCCTGGGTCATACACGAGACTGGGGCAGAGAGGCAAACACACAAAGGTTGCCCAATGTCTCCCACTGGAGCCTAGCAGGTGCCACTCTGGCTGAGGAACCTGGGGCTTTGAGAGCAGCTGGGTGAGTCCATGGCGGCACCCGACCCCACTGGGCATGTGTCAGCCCTACAAGGTAGACCAGTCTAAGAAACCAGTGCTGTCTAGGCCAGGACTACTTTTACTGGAACAGCTCTTTACTAGATCTTGCAAGTCTGAATGCACTTCCCCACTCCCTCCCTTTATCTTACAGTGAACTAGGAGGGGGTCATCTGAGATGTCTTCTCAAGTTATTTTCTTGGCCCGGACTCATCCCCCCTTATCCATCAAGGCCACTCCCTATGCCCTCTACAGCTTGGGAGCCGCAGCAAACCCTTCGGCTTTGCAGCTTGCAAGGTGTGAGGAAGTGACCTGTGAGGTAGAACTAGCAATTTCCAGGCTTGAGAGGACCATCATGTCAACAGAGATCAGGCACCTCCCAAGGCCATCAAGCAAACATCCAAATACCCCGATTCAGTTTTAGACATTTTTTACCTTTCTAGCCAAGGGAAATCCTTCTCCCAGTCCTTTATAAGCTCCGAGCGACGGTCACTCTTGCTTTGCAAAATTTGCATCCCTCTTGAATTCTACTTCAATCTGAAGAATTACTAAAATGAATTCCATTTGCAGCATGGACACCTGGACACCACTTCCAACTTTTCAAGTCAGTGTCCACTCTCTCCCCCCATGCAATGGGAAGTTCCACACAAGCATGAATAAAACGAGGCAAACACCCACAAGCAATTTGTGATTCTTCAGACTATTTCAAGACTCTCTGCCCCATTTTTTAGCAAGGCTCATCCCTGATCTCATGCTTTGATAACACTGCCCAGAAAGAACCACGGCGGCGTGTACACCACCATTCTCCAACCTGCTGCCCACCAGAGGGGTTGGATTATATCTACAGGAGCTGACCCTCCACTTTTCTGAAGGGCATCAGGTTGGGGAATCCAGTGCGCGTGTCCAACCTTAAGATGACTCTTTCGCCATGCGATCAGGTGTCCAAACAGAAGGGAACAGGAAGCATTGCGCAGGGGTATGTTGCAATCTCCAAGTGACGCAAAACTTTACACTGGCTTTAAAAAAATGCCAATCTCCTTCGGACACTTTGTGTGCCAGTTGCTGCATCTGCCGTCTGCACAGGGAGCTTTGACCATTACAATCCCTGAAGACGCGATTCAAGCCAAGCCAGGCTCTGATGTCCAGCTGCCTTGTCACAATGAGGAGTCTTCTGGGCACCCAGGCCCCAAATGCCTGGCTGTGGTGTGGCGTGTGAGCTCAGAAGTTATTGCTGAGGATGAAGATAAATTAGGAGCTATTCACCAGGGGGCAAAAATGACTCCTGAAGAACTGCAAGAGGGCAGTGCCAGCCCCCTGGTTCCAGATGTGCAGTCACAGATAGCAACACTTATACTTGCTTTGTTATCCACAGCCTTGGCAGTGAAACGAGGGAAGTGAAGTCGAAAGTGGAGGCTCCCCCACGCATAAAACTTGGTTCCACAAAAGTGCAGTTGACCAGGTCAGGTACAGTTGCGTGTACAGCAACAGATTTTTGTCCTGGCGATATCTCTGTGATGTGGTTCTGAAATGACGACATCGTGCAAGGCCCTGAATTGCCTCCTGCTCTGCCCGACACTGGCCGCTCGTTCAGAGGAGCGTCCTGAAGATCACGCCACAAATTGCAGATGCCGACGCCAACTTCTCCTGCCATTTCCATCACCGAGCACTCGAAGGGGCACTTGTACTAAATGCAAGCTCGCCCGATCCTTCAGCTGCTCGCTAAGCCACCAAGGGAGAATTCTGTAGCAGCCCAGTGCAACGTGAGCAAATGTTATCCCTCCCAAATCCGTATTCAGTGGTTGCAAAATGGAGTGCCACACAACGGGATGTTTTCCATTAACAGCGTCCTCTTCCCACAGAAGAGTGATGTTGAAGTCACTTTCCCAGTGCTTTCTCCTGAACCAGACAAATCAGTACCGTTTGAGGGGGAAAGGGAAGATATGAATGACGGGGAAGAGAGACTGGAAGGAACCCTCTACAAGAATTCAGAGCTGGAAATCAGACCCGTAATGAGCTAATCTCTCATCATGGAGAATTTCGGAAGGGTGCTTAGTTTTAATTAATGTCTGCAAACAAACAGCTGCACACATTCCTGCTAACCGTCCTGGATTGGCTCATTCCAGAGAAGAACCTGATGCCCACCAGGGTCAGGGTCTGCATGGAGAGAGGGGGAGGAGAAGGGAAGGGAAGGGAAGGGAAGGATTCCCGTGCAGGCATTGCAAAGGTGGGTGCAGTCACGGAGCTCTCTTGTCCCACGACAGGGAATGGGGGGCAACCAGGAGGAGGCAGAACAAGAAGGGCTGATATGGGGTTAGTGCCTGGTGAGCAGGACCACTTTTGGAAGCTCAACAGTCACCTGAAGCCAACAAGATCATCATGGTTTTATTTAAACAACTGCTTCCAGTTCACAAAAGTATCTTATTTTCCAAAACGGCTTAAAGGAATGAAGAGAAGCATCTTGTTTATGCAAAACAGGGTTTCATTTTCAAAATCGTAGCCATGCTGTCTGCTTACACAGAAATCCAAGCACCTGCAACTTTATTAAAGAGGCATGTGATTTCTGCAAAGCACACAAGAAATATAAAAAGTCAAGGGTTTAAAGTCTTCCTGAGGATCTTTGGCTCTTGATCCAACCCAGCAATCCACTGGCACGCAGGGCAGCGAATACAGAACTAATTTTGGAGGGTTTCTTTTCTTTTCTTTTTTTAACTGCACCTGTGATGACAGTTTCAGTCAACTGGCAAGCAAAATGAAATGGCTAAGGAATACGGCGTGAGCCTTCAAAAGCCAAACGCTTTATCCACAGCGTTAGAAAACAGCATAGATGCCACCCACAGGCAATTATCCTGCGTTCTAATGGTTTTCTTTTTCCTTTTTTGAGTTTTAGATGAAAGCTCTGATAAATATTTCTAGCCCTCCCCAGGATGCGTCACCTCTGAATTCTCAAGGGTTCAAATAGGATTCACTTTCTAGGAGGTGTGTGCAATAAAGAAAACAGGTGTGTTGTTCTGAATCTGGAGTAAAGAGAGTTTTAGAAGTTCTGCCAAACTATTCTGGATGGGCTACAGTCAGCCAGGCTGCTTCGGTTGTTGCGAGTTTTGGCCAAAACAAGCTTTATTGGGCCGGCTGGGCAAAGTTGGCATGAACCACCCTGCCTGCTCTCCAGCCTTCCCCTCGACTGCTCCCGCCACGGGCCACTTGCAGTCTTCCCAGCCCCTTCCCTTCCGCCTCCCATGTCCTAGCATGGCTCTCTTGACCCAAAACCGCTTTATCTCAACAGCTTCGTCACGTTCTGCATCTGGACCGAACGTGCTGCTTTCCGTTTGGGCACACACCACCTGAAAACAGGGGTTTAGCCCACGGAAGAGCTGTGCACAAAGCATTTCCTACCTCCCTCCTTTGTAGATAAGCGACACAGATGTTGAAAATATGGCAACAGCTATCAAACAATTGGGTCTCTGACTCAAGACTGAGTGTAGAGGACTGTGCGGCTCCTGTAAAGAACAGCAAACCCTGGGGGGCTCTGATGCTTCTCTGGAAGAATGAAATGGTGGGAAATGCGATGGTGTCGGCTGGGCACACCAACATCAGCCACTTCAGTGTGATTCTCTAGTGCATCTCTCCTCTCATTTTCAGAAAAGTGCCTCCGAAAAAAAAAAGGGTTTTCACAGAAGACTTCTCATTTTACAATCAAGCTTGCTCTAACATGCTGCAGGAGATGTGGTTCAAAGGAAGTCTCACCCTTTTGCAAGGTAGCTAAATATTCTGAATAATCTTAAATACGGTTTCATCTTTCCTGAGGGCGATGAAAAGAGCAAACACTAACTGAGTGCCTTTCACTCAATCTCGCTGAGCTTTGGCTTATTATTTGGCTAAGTTCATTCAACTGAGTTAACGGAGACTCGCTACAGTTTACAAAACAATCCACAAAAACTTCCATAGCAGGTAAGAGGTCCACAATAAATATAAATCGATAAAAACAGCCGATAACTAATCAAAGTCACAACGCTACACGGATAAATTATAACAGTGATAATGAAAAATAAATAGAACAGAATAATATCAAATCAGTGTAAGTCATTCAAAGTGAAACCATTTAAGAAGGAGAGGACACACTCTTTGGAAAAGCTTCATCCTCAGGAGACCTCACTCTAAGGAGGCTGGAGAGGATCCGAGAAAGAGAAGCTCCAGGCCTCCATTCCCTTGGCCTAGTTGTGTAGAATTACAAGCTTCTCCTGGGAAGAAGGTACTTGACAGGCTGATTCAGGCAGGAGAAGGGGGTCCTGCAGGTATCTGGGTGCAAAGCCATCTATCGGTCAAGATCAGCACTTTGAATTACACCTGGTAACTACTGTCACGCCTCATGCACCATGCTGTTCGCAGATAATACCCACCAGTAACCAAACCACTGCATTTTGCACCAATTGCAGTTTCCAGGTGAGCTTCAAGGGAAGCCCCACGTAGACCACTTTGCTGTCGTCTAGTGTCACAGCACCAAGGGCATGAGACAGTTGCAAGATCCTTGAGATCCAGGGAGGCCTGCAACTAGCTCACCAGCCAAGCTGGGGAAAACCCCTCCTGGCCCCAGCCTTCACCCGCCCATTCAGCAAGAGCAGGAGCCCAGGAGACTCCCAGCTGCAGACCTGCTCCCTCAGGGACAGGGCCAACCCAGAGGAACCAACTGAGAACCTCAATGGGCAAACAATCGCTCTGCCTTGCTTGGATTCAGTTTCAACCTGCTTCGCCTACGGCTTCCGGAAACCTGAACAGCAGCACCAGTCGCTAACGTCTTGGTCTGACTGTGGCTTGAGAAACAGCACGTGTTCAGGGAGGGGAGGGGAAAGAGAAGAAGAAACCACCTCTGTTGGAAACTGTGCCTTTCTCTAGTATGCGAAGTAGAGTATATTCAAGCACAAACTATCTTTGTGGGCCTTGGTACCCAACTAAAATATGTTCCTCCTCTTCTTCCCCTTCCCTGGCATTCCTACCCCCAACCTTCACATAAAAATGGCAGGAAAAGTGAACCCAGAGGCCGTATCAGCACACAGATGTCCCTGAGCTGGCAAAAGCTGTCCCCACCCGATTTCCAAGCTGGCTTAAGGAGCTTGCCTTGGTCACTGAGATTCAGTGGCTGAAACCGTGGCCTGGAGGAGATTCTTTCAACCCTCTGAATGTTAAAAGGAGGAGAAGAGGCAGAACGGGGAATAAGTACTCTCTGGGCGCTGCAAAGACAGATGTTTGCAGGCAGATGTCTAGAACTCAACCCTGCACCTGCAGGATTGCTTCAGCAGGACGACTTGGGGAGCTTTAGCGAGGAAAGTCAAACGGGAGACGCCAGACAAATACGGTCGTAAGTGTGTGAGCATCGGCAGTGCCCCCTGCCCACCCATACTACACACCGGCATCGCAACACTCGGGTGCATCTGTACTGTCTCTAAAACCGGGACGGGAGCACCAGAGAGGGCAGAACCAGGTGGTTTCGGATCCGAGGAGGAGGAAGGAGCCAAAGGACAACCTGATGGGGGTTACAAGCCTCTGCAAGCCCTCAACAGGAGGACAGCCAGATTAGCAACAAGCAACTTTTAAGTCAATCTTAAAGCTTGCTCTGGTTTACCTGTTCTTATTTGTTTTTCTGTTTTCCTCCTGCTTCATCTTAGAATGAATTGGTTTGCTAGAGGTTTATCCCACCTTTTCTACAGGAGCAAAAGGCAGCTTTTGTGGAGGTCTCTCTTAATTTTATCCCCGCAGCAACTGGCTCCGGACTGGCCCAAAGTCACACAGAAGCTTCAAAGGCAGAGGGTGGAATTGAAACTACTCCGACACCTTTGCCATTACACCACACCAGTTGCGTAAACAGCTTTGTCATGTTCCGTAGGGAGATGCGGTGTAAAATACTTTGAACAATGAAGGGGGAACATGAGAGCTCAGGACACAGAAGTCCTGCTCGCAACACCCGTTTCAGCATGCCTGTAGCACGCCGTTACTTTTCCTGGCCCTCGTCTCCCTCCGATGGATGATTTCTCTGGCCACCGTCCCTCCCGGGCTCCTTACCTCTCTGAAAGGTTAATCTTGGCATCAAGTTGCTGCACACGGTGACTGCAGCCATCAGAAAGCACCCAAAGGAGTGGGAAAACTGGCCAGGTTTCATGGTTGGTTAACAGCAGCCTGTCGCCAAGAAGGTTGATGGAGACCGAGAGGTGCTGGTCCTAACTTGGTAGCTGTCAAGAAACGGAGGAGGAGGAGGAGAAAACAGATGTTAGAAGAAGAGCCCTCTTTGGCAATCAAACAAGCCCTTCTGCTCGTGTTTGTTTCAACCGTTGCATTACGCTGGTTGATTCTTCCTTGTGGTTTCTCATGAGGTTCTTCTGATGAGTGAGGAAGGAGAAGCTGTGCTCGTCGGGGGCAGAGGCTTAAGAAGGAGAGGGTGGCATGAGGCAACACCAGCCAGAAGGTGCCTCTGCACTCGGAAACCAGCCTGCGGTGGCCGAGGGCGTATTTTTGTGGGGTGGGAAGGCTCCTTTCCTTGGCAGCCCCAGAAAGCTGTGAGCAATTCCTGAGGAGCATCTGGGGAGGGGGCTAAGGCTGCAGAGCCTTAGGGGCCTTGCAAGCTCTTCTCTGCTTGCTCTGCCTCTCTGGGACTGATGTCCAACAGAATGCATTTCTACAAGAATCATCACGTTTTTGTTCAAACCGTGTTAAACTCCACAGCTTTTGGCAAAATTGCTCATGACCCCACCTCCCCTTCTCAAGCCTCTGAACGTCTTTGGAACAAAACCCATTGCAACAGACTGATTTTACACCAGGAGGGAGAAAGAGAGGTGGGGACTGGACAACGGGCTTGTTGGAGCAAGGCTGCAACACGGGGTGATGATTACAAACTGCTTTGAAAAACAAACGGGCTCTTTCATCAATGCACACAGTCACTTTGGTGGATCAGCATGAGAGGAGGAGAAAAACTGGGAGATCTGAAAGAAGGAAGTAAAAGCAGCAGTAATTTTGCAAAATTCCAAAATTCATTTTAGGCATGCTTTAAGTCGGAAGGAGTGTGAAGAGAAGATACAAATCCAGAGGATGAGTGAGGAAATTCACTCAGCCCTTCCTCAGCGTACTGTAGGTTTGCAAGCAGAATGTCCAGGCAGGGTGGGAAAGGGCAGCTGTAGGGATACAGGTGTTCCCTGCAGCACCACAGACCTCACAGGGCGCAGCAGCCTGGGCTACAAGACCTCTAAGCCCTCTTCCAACTCTACCTTCCAGTGAATCCCGGCTGGATCTATGCGGGGCTGCTGACTGGGGAGGAGAAAATGGAGGCTCTGCCTTGATTCAGAGAGCTTTCACGATCCGAGGCTCTTGCAACTTGCTTTTCATCAAAATGATATATCCAAGGGTCCTTCCTGCCTATTGTCTAGTCCAGTGTTTCTCAAACTTGGCAACTAATCTAGATTCGTGCTGGCTGGGGAATTCTGGGAGTTGAAGTCCACACATCTTACAGTTGCCAAGTTTGAGAAACACTGATTTCGTCTGACTCCATCATCTGAGCTGGTCTTTCATCTGGCCTTCTCCTCTTCAGCCATTCCAAAGTCCACCCCAGCAGAGCACATGCATCAGTGCCCCATCATGAGACTCTGAGCCCACCCAACAGTCCTGCTTTGACATCTGCCAGAGAGACAAAAACTGCACCCAAATTAAGTTAATTTCATGGCCTGCAGATCATTCAGGGCCTTGCAGTCTGTGAGATTCTGCAGGGACACCTGATCATTCATCAAGCACTTAGAAAGGAACAAGACAGTACACCTTACAACAAGGAAGGAAGTGGGGAAAAGAAAGAGGTGCTCAGAAACACACCAGGAGGCCCACCAGGCCTTAAAAAAAAAAAGAGCAATACTAAACTACAGATGGGGAACAAGCAGGGAGGACGTGAAGTCCTAGTATAGGTTGACAAATATGACATTGTTGGTATTACTGAAACCTGATGAAATGGAACTCACGATTGGAATAAAATACCGGAAGGATATAATCTGTAAATAGACTCAAAGGAAAGGAAAGGGGGATGGCATAATATGTAAGAAAAATGATTACACCCATGTAGAAATTCACGACCACCAAGAGCGAAGACCCGAACAAAATGGGCTGGGTGAAAATTAAGGGGGGGAAACCCAATAATGACTTTATTTATTTATGAATGTTTTGAATGCACGCTACAGGTCACCTGGCCAAGCAGAAGATACAGATGAAATCTTCGCAAATGAGGTGCTCAGGAAACGCGCCACTATGGCAATGGCAGATTTCAACTGCCCTGACATCAGCCGGAGATCGCTCTGCAGCAAGTGGAAGAGCCAACCGGTTGCATAAAGACCTTTCCAATAAGCCAAGAAACCAAAAGGATAAGTTTAAAAAATGGAAAAAGGGGCACCTAACAGGAGCAGAGCTATCTGGAAATAGCCCACATCTGAAAGGATGGGGTCAGGAAGGGTCTCAGAATGAGCTATGGCTTGCAACAAACGCGAAAACTAACAGCACAGGACGTGCAGAAGAAGAGGAAAGTCAAGGAAACAGTCAATCTGCTTGAGGCAGAAGATGACAAGATGGTGGCAGAAAGGAGTCAGAAGGCTGAGCTGCTGGATTTCTACATTTGTCTAGCTCAGGGTTTCTCAACCTTGGGAACTTGAAGATGTGTGGACTTCAACTCCCAGAATTCCCCAGCCAGCATGAGAGACACTGGTCTAGCTGCTTTGGATTAATTCCAATTGCCGGGGCCAAATGGGTTACATCACAGAGTGCCAAAGAAGCTGGCAGATGTTTTCTCAGAACCACCAACTGTAATTTTTGAGAACTCCTGGAGTACAAGGAAGTACCAGAAGATTGGAGAAGAGCAACTTCCTTCCTATCTCTAAAAAAAGGGGGAAAGGGGACCCTGGAAACTCCAGACTAGCACCGGGTAAATTCTAGGGAAGATTACTCAAGCAGTAGGCGTGCAAGCACTTAGAAAGGAACAAGGCGATTACCCGAAGCCAGCATGGGGTTGTTAAAAATAACATGTGCCACATAAATCCTGTTGCTTTCTTTGACAAAGTGACTAGATTAGCAGGCCAAGGGAATGTTGTGAATATAGTGCACCTAGAGTTCAGTAAGGCATTTTAGAAAGTTGACCATAGCCTCCTTCTCCATAAAACTGAACAGTGTGGGATGGATGGTCCCATTATCAGACCGATTCATAGTTGGTTGAACCACCGTATTCAGTGCGTGGTCCTTAACAGATCTTTGCGAACAGGGAGGGAGGGAGGGAGGCAGTGGGGTACGTCGAGGTTCTGTCCTCAGCCCAATGCTCTTCAACATTTTCATAAATGATTTAGACAAGGGGATGGAAGACCCAACTCAAAATAATGAATAACTTCCTGATCGTGAGAACTATTAAGCTCCTGGGAGGGTCTGAGGATTAGGGCAGGGGGTGGACTAGGACCTCAAAGGCCTCTTCCAACCCTATGAGTCTATGATTCCATGAGTATGTATTCCAAACTATCTCCCTCAACTTCAACACTGTTCTACATCGCACTCCCTTTACAGAGTCCCAATCCGGATTACACAAACAACCTTATAGATGTTGGTTGGGTTCATACAACATAGTCTTAAATTAAAATGGAGTTGAGTCATCCTTAGTTTATCATGGTATGAAATCAGGCCATTATGTGAAGCATAACACCTTATGGGAACACCCAACTGTGATCTCTTAACTGGGGTTCAGGATATTGTGTGAATCCAGCCCCTCTCTCTGCCAATTATTTCCTCTTATGCTATCTGGCCAGGAAGCTGGTGAGTTTGGCCTACAATGAAAGGCAGAGTGGGGACTCATGGCCTATGGATTGAGCTGGCTTCCACCCACCGCCTTGATTCCCCCTCCCCACCTCCATAATTTTTGTTCAACAAGGAAAAAAGGCTCACTCTTCAAAGAGCCCAGAGAAATGGCGGTGACCATGATTCCTTCACTTCACTGGGAATGCAGCACAGACAAGGAGATGGAATGAAAGGGGGCTTCATTCTTTAAACTCCACTTTAACATGCAGGTCTTTGGCTGAAACATCCGGTCTTATGTCTTGTTTCTTCCTCATTCTCTGCCCTTTTGTAACACCCTTTTGAAGAGTTCTGGAGAACATGAAAGTTTGCTCCTTTGTGCCATTTTGGCTGGCTCTAAAGGGATTACTTAACTATGAATTTTGGATTTTTTCCCCATGGACCAACCCTGCCCTAATTGCTTTTTACTGCTCTTTTATAAAGCCAATCGCGTTATCATCTGTCAATGCACAAAGAGACCTGTAGCTTGATCTCAGTCCAGCTACCTATCTGAAATTCATAAGCATAAAAGATACCCCAATTAATAGTCTTAGAAGTATTTCTGTTGACGGTTTGTTTTTCTCTTTGTACTGTGTCTGCTTTAATTCTCGCAACAGCTCTTTTATTTCTGCCTCAGCACAGGAGACACAAACCAAACTGTGGGGTCCTTGGGGTTCTCTGAGCTTGGTGGTTTTCTTGCAAACGTTTCGTTACCCGGTTAGGTCACATCTTCAGTGCTCAAAGGGAGTGGGGTTCCCCATAGCTGAGACAGTAACACAACGCCTAGAAACACTAACACTTCCACGCACACAACCAAAAGTATGGATCCGGTATGTAGATGACACCTTTGTTATAATAAAAAAGGAACTAGAGAAGACACATGAAACCATCAACAACATCTTCAAAGGAATAAACTTCACCAGAGAAGAAGAAGAAAACAACATGCAACCCTTCCTGGACATCCTCATCAGCAGAGGAAACAGCAGCAAATTAGAAACCCAAGTCTATCGGAAGACAGCCCACACCAATCAAGTGCCCCATGACCAAAGCAACAACCCCACCTC
>NW_006535834.1:18445-37675 GCF_000186305.1 Python bivittatus
GAAACGGTCAGCATTTTAGACCAAGCTAAATCCAAAAATGCAAGGGAATTCCTGGAAGCTTAGTATTCGGACAAGGCAGCCATCAACAGGCACATAGAGATAAACCACATCTACACGTTATTCAAAAGTGACAATAGAAAAGGAAACAAAAGACCAGAACATCTCCTCACCAGCAATCATCACCCAGATAAGCAGAGATTAACACCAAGATTATCACCAGACATACAATCTAGCAGTAAACAATGCCCTAATCAAGGAACTACCAGAGAAACAACACAACACACACACACACCAACACTGGCAGGGCATGCCACAATATATAAACAGACAGCAAACCCCACTCCCTTCGAGCACTGAAGATGGGACCTAGCCGGGTAACGAAACGTTTGCAAGAAAACCACGAACCTCAGAGAACCCCAAGGACTCCACAGTTCAACCCTGAGCTACAGAGATTCTCTTCTGCTGGTACAAGCCAAACTCTATAAATTGCAAAATGTGCTAGGCATCACACATCGGCCTCTCTCCCATCTCACCTGGGGTATGACAGGCTGAACCAGATGTCCCTTCCTTCTGGGTGTTCCTGACACCAACCTCGGAAGGAGCGCACCACAGGCCCCACTTCCTGGGCTGGCTGACATTTTAGTGGACGTGAAAGCAGCAACAGAAACCCTGCCGAAAAGTTGGCAGCGCGGGGTGAACCCCCTGCAGACAGTGGGGGGTTCTAATTACTCGGGCTGATTTCCAGCGTGGCAGTACTGTTTCTGAGAACATTCACGGCACTGTTTTCTATTGCCAAAGTTTGCACACACAGACAAAGCATTTCATAATGTGCTGGCAGCTGCCACACGTCTTTGGTGGCAATCATAAATCACCGAGTCGGAAGGGAATTCAAAAGTTCCAGAGCAGAACATTCTGTGGCTTCTGAGTCTGGCTCTTCTACGGCCAGACAGGTCTCTCCCGCCCAGAAAAACTTCTCAGTGTTGACTGAATTTAGTTCTTCAGAAGACTGATGTGCCAATCCAATCCCAACAGCTCCAGGCAGCTTACAGAAGTGCATTCCGCTAGGACAATGCACATGCTGGTAAAGGTAAGTTGGGAAGATGTTTCCAGCCCCTCCTTAAGAGTAAGGAAGGGGGGCCAGCAGATCGCTGCAGAAAATAAGGAGACTCAGCGGCTGGTGTTAACATATCCTGCAAAAGGTACCTGTTAATGACTGCAGAATGTGGAGCGTAAGAGTACAAGAGTTGGCCTCCACCAAGGAGAATCAGAGGAGCCTAGACTCGGGGAGGGGGTTCTTGAGGTCATCCAGCCCACCCTGCTATTCAGTGAAGAAATCCTCATCCATGACTCCCTGAACACATCCACAGACTGGAAGCCACCCCTTCTCTGGATCCTTGTTTCCACCGTCAAACTGCTCTTACTGTTCAGAACTCACAAATAACTTTAAACGTACAGTTTGAAGTGCAGTCACCGCTAGAATGGGGCCTCTTTCCATGGTAGGTGATATGAGACCTCCACCAGGCACCACTTTCTGGCCAGCTGCAACTGGCGGGACATCTTCAAGGGCTGCCCCACAAAAGCACATTGTAGCCATCCAGCCTTGAATTTACCAGCAACATCCGCTTTCTCTCCAGTAGGCCTGGGTGCAAACCACAAATGGTTCATCATCTGAAGCTCTCCTCCCTCGCCACAGAGGGTTAATGGGGCTGAAGGGCACCAACGCTGGATCCAGGAGGACCCTCCAGATGGTGAACCTGATCCTTTGGGGAGGGCAACCTTGTCTCTCACAGGAGTCAGCTTGCCTCGTGCTCCCCCATCTTTGCAGTCCGGAGATACGCAGAGGCTCACGAGGGCTTCAAAGCCAACTCCCAAGGAAGGAGAAGCGTAGCTGCGTAACATCTCCATTCCTATGGGAACTAACTCCAACCCGCTTCATGCTGATGCTAGGTAACATCGGACAGCACCGTGCAGGGCCCCTCGCCCCCTCCCTGGGCAACTCCTAGAAGGCTGAGCACATCCTGGCTTCTGGCAACCCCAGAGAGACAGGAGCAGAGCCACTGCCAGCCACCTACGCTGCCCAGTAGTGACCCACCATGCCACACTGCTGTGGCTCAAAGCACTGTGTGGTTGTGCTGCTGTTGCAGCCCTGCGTGAGCTGCCAGTCTGCTTTGGCCCAAAGCGCTGGTGCCACCTTACAGCCCTTGATGGCCGGGGGTAGGGGAGGCCCCCTTTCCCAGATCATCTCTGCCCTTCCAAGCCAGACAACCAGAAAGCGCCTGATCTCCACCCACCAGGAGGGGAAGTGGGAGGGGGCCGGACAGCAGGCGTTTCGGGGGGAGTCCCCCTCTGATGGAACAGCCTCCCCCCAAGGCCAAAAGGGCCCCCATTCTCACAGCCCTTGGAAGGTGGCTTTTGGGGGACTGGGGGTCACTGATGCCAGGATTAGTTGGTTATTTTTACTTCACTATTTTGCTGTTTATTATTATTGTATTTAGTTCGAACAGACTCTAAGTGTTGCCTGGAGCCTGTTAGAATCCAGGCAGTAGAAAAAACCCCGTCAAGAAAAATAAACACAGGTAGTCCCCTGCTTAAGAACGAGGTCCGTTCCCAAGGTCTGTCCTTAAGTCAAATTTGCATGTAAGCCGGAACAATATTGTTGTATAATACTGTATAAGTGGTATTGTGTAATGAACTCAAACCATTGTGTATTTAACTTGAATCATTGTGTATTTTATAGCTACAACAGGCTCTGTTCTTAACTATGGGTCGTCCGTAAACTGAGAGTTCTTAACCCGGGGACTACGTATAATAAAAGTGCAAAAGGAATCCTGGGGTTCTCACCCACATAGTTACCATAGGTTAAACATGCTTTTTGATCGGGTTTCACAACACAGATAATTTAGGAAGAGGAGGACGACGCAATGGAATTGAAAAAGTGAACGTTTCCACACGTGCTCCAATTTACGAAGTTCTCGTCACTAAATGAGAATTCAGGAGGAGCGAAGGGTGGGCCAGAGACAACCTGAAATGCCTTAAAGGAAAGAGCCTTAACGCTCACAGAACCCGTCCAGACACAGAGGATCCTTGTCCCAAGCCGGGTTTGGAAACAAAGGAGAAGTGATGAAAGAGAAGGGGACTGAGCGGGCAGCGCCCCACCCCAGAGAAGGACTACAGAGGAACAGCCATCACGAGGGCAGAGGAAAGGCAAAGCGGAGGGCAGCCGCGGGCCCCCCAGGCTGGAGAGAGACCAAGCAGAGCCCCTGGGCCCTCCAAAGGCCTCCCACGAGGGTCCCGTTTTCACCCAAACCTCACCTGAGACATTGGCCTTTGTGTAAATGCATAACCCTTAATTGCTCACCTCATGAAAAAGTGAGACACGCACGTTGACCTCCCCCTCTTCTCTTTCCCTTGGCTCCCTCCCCACTTCTTCTGCCCACTTATTAAACACTGTAAATTATTTACTGGTCTTCTGCACACTGAGTTCTGCGAGCAGCACACCTGGGGATCTCTCCCCTATTTTCTCCCCACAACAACCCCCCTGCAAGGGAGGCTGGGGCGAGAGAGGGACTTGCCCAGAGTCACCGAGGAAGCCCTGTGATTGAGGGGGGGACCTGACCCCCTATTTCCGGAGCGGGGACCCGGGACCCATTCTGCTTCCACTTTGTGAGGAAAGGGCTGGCACCCGCCACCTCCTTGCTGCGAGACCTGACGAAGACGAAGAGGCTCTTCGTGTCTGGTCCCCGAGGACATTTGCAATGGGGAGGGGAGAGGTGCAGCGGGCCAGAGCTAGGCTGACAGGAGCGTCCCGGCGCTATCCTCTTGGGCAGACAGGAGTGCCCTCTGGCCCTGCAGCCCTTCTGCTAGTCCTGCCTGCACGGCTGCAGGCTGCCGGCCGAGACAGGGCAACCCCGCTGGACTGGGCTGATCCTGCTTCCTGGGAGGGCTCCACGTCCAGGCGCCAAACCCAGGCATCCTGGGCCAGCACGCTCCTTCCCGTCTTAAGTGCCACTTCCTAGCCAGTCTCACATTCGCCCGCAGGGCCACCTGGGCAGCAGATCCAGGAACGGCTGCCCGGCGCCATCCGTTCACTCCTGCCGGCCCCCTCTGCCCACTCTCGCATTTCAGCAGGAACAGCCGCCTAGGCACCCCACAGCTCGGTTCGGGCTGTTCTGCCGGCTCCCAGCCCCGGGTGCAACCTGTGACGCGTTCTGGCCTCCGCTGTAGGGCCGAGCACACTTGTTCGTGAGCAAGAATGAGTCTCCCCGCCCCTCCCTGCCTGAGCTCTCTCTCGGGCATGCTTCCTTGGCCCCCGCCCTCGTGGCCTCGCTGGCGTTGCTCGAAATCCTGTTGCTCGGCCGGTCCTCCCCTCGTATTAACAAAGATGCTTCTACACCGAGCATGCCGGAGGTGAACAGCCCCGCTGCTGCCGCCGGCTCAGATCGTCTCGTGATCCCAGCTTTCTGCAGCTCAAAGTTCACCGAGAGCGGATCCAAGAGAGACCGAGGCGACGCGTGGAAGCAAAACGGCGGCCGGGAGGAAAGGACCACTCTAAGCTGTCTCCAGCTTGGAGAAACAGGGCGCTTTCTGGATGCTTTGCACTGCAATTCCCACAATCCTGACCCGCAATCCATGATGGCTGGGGCTTGTGGAGTTGTAACCTGGAATCTTTAGAGGCATCGGGATGTCTCCCTAAAGACAC
Organism: Python bivittatus; assembly: GCF_000186305.1. The sequence goes on from NW_006535834.1 coordinate 23,145, forward strand.
TGAGCAAGAGCAGGGGGGTGGAACGGGGGGACAAAGCTGAGGTTTTAAGGTCCCCCAAACCTTTCTTCCAAGGAAGCCCCCTATGCAAAGAGAGAATCCCGCACCCCTTTCCGACAGCAGACCGCGCAGCAGGCGTGCGTGTGTCTGATTTGGCATTTCTGGAGGATCCACATGGCGAGAGCTAAGCGTGGAGACAGGTGGAAGCCAAACCTCCCCATATTTTCAAGCCATCTGTTCAGCAATCACAAAACCACCACACAGATGGACCGAAATGGCGGAATCTCTGAGAAAAGACACATAGGGAGGCCAAGGGGAGGGCGAACCAGGCTTGTGGCTGGCAGCCGGGTTAGAAAGAGACTGGATCTCGGGGGCAGCAGATCCCCAGATGCACGAGATCACACCTGCCTTCCCCAGGAATCCGAGAGACGCCACGTCTTCCAGGTCTGCGGGGCTCACGCGACACTCTTCAGACAAGGAGAGACGCAGCCTGACTGCGACTGTTTTTGCTGGCACACAGCTCACAACAGAACCACAACAAAGCCTGCTTCTGAAGACGCTTCTCTCAGAACGGTGCATTGGGGCTGTGAACGGTCTGTGGCTCTGGAGGGGAAGCGCAAACCGTCTCTCTTCCTTTGGCTCCAGACGCAGCGCCACTCACTCGCCCCATTCGGAGAGGCATGGAGAAAGAAGGCAGGACGCCAGCAAAGCGGAGCAGGAAAAGTTCAGGGCTCCGATCTGGCTCTCCCCCGCCATGCCTTAGCCATGGGGAAATAAATGCCAGCAGCTGGTGAAGGAGCCCTGAGTGGGACCTGGGAGCTTTGGCCTCCAAGCGGGGGGCCACCACGCCCCTGAAAGCTTTGGGGGCAGTCCCAAGACCTCCCCAAATTATCAATCGTTCTGGCATGTGATCGACAGGAGACATGGTTAAATTCTCAGTGAGAGTTCAATGGTGTTAAGTGTAGTTGAATTTAAGCGTGTTTAATTTTAATTCCATTTCAATATAAATATAAAACTCTACTGTTCAGAACAGGAACTTTAAGATGTGTGGACTTCAACACCCAGAATTCAACTCCATGGCTGGCTGCGGGATTCTGGGCGTTGAAGTCCACACATCTTAAAGTTCCTGAGGTTGAGAAACACAGGTTCAGAGCGTGGCCCCTGGAGCGTCAAGCAAAGGCCCTGCGTGGCTCCAGACCCAAAGGAGGGTCCTGTCCTCACTCTGAGGAACTCACAGCCGGGGGCCCAGAGAGTAAGCGAAAGGGGAATCAGGAGATCCCCTGCGTGTGACACACACAGTTCGCTCACAGAAACCCTCCAGCCACCACCGAACTGCAGGCGTTCCTCTTGTCAGGGCGTCGTTGAATAGACGTCAGCTCCATCCACTCCCACGGAGGCCGACGTCTACTGACCCTTCAACCGAAGGGGAGGTGGGTGTCTTCTGCAGGTGAGCTCTCCCACTCCCCACCACCCCTAGGGTGGGATTGCCAATTCGTGGGCCACCCTCTGTCAGGACGGCGAGCAACGCGAAGGGTATGCCAACCCCCTTGTTCCCAGACAGCGTCCCTCATCTACCTCTTCCCTGACGTGTCCCTTCAGAGGTGAGCCAATTCCATCATCTGGCTGGCTGGGAGGGGCAGGGACGGTGGCCTGATTCCTCGGAAGGGGCAGGGGCAACAGCTGCTGGCACAGCCGCCAACCTGGCCCCCACGACATGCCCTCTTGGTCAGCAAGTGGTGCGCAGGGAAAAGACCAGCTTTAGTCTCCCTACCCACCCGCCCCTCAGAGCAAAGTTTCAGAACTGAGAATCCCCTCATGTTTTACGTGGCTATTGCCTGTGTGACCGACAACGAAGGCGAACTGTACTCGGATCCCTTTCTTCCCTAGGCGGAACAGACAGAGTTCTCCCCGGGAAGCACCTCTAGAGTGCAAAGGGAAGAGTCCAGGGGCCTGGTGACTACGAGGAGCTGCAACAAGTGCACGCTGACCGGACCCTTGCCTGCGGTGTGTGCCAGAAGCAGGAATCAGGGACATGGCAGAACAGTTTCCACGATTAAAGCCAAGCATACGGGAACGAATGATACTACAAAGAACAGCTAGTCCCAGGTGATGCTGGGAAGAAGCTGAAGATCCTTAACATTCAGCGATACTCTCAGTTCATGGAAGATGACTGCAGATCAGCAGAGGTTCGTTTCTGGGATGACGTTCGGAGTAATTTGGGTAATGGCCTCCTGACACGAGATGGGCTGCACTTCACAGCTCATCGCGATCATGCGCTTCATTGTCCATAATCTAATGCTCAGAGTAGGGAAATAAACAACATGAGCTTCAGCTCTTAGCAGAAAAAGGCAAATATGACTTCCGAGGTGAAAGGGAGACCTGGTGGGATGTCTCCCAGGTGGGAATATAACGACTGCTCAAAAGGAGCAGAAGCAGCAGAAAGGGAGGATTGCAATCTCTGGTAAAAATACCCATTTTTGCCCAGAAATCCAAAGGAATGAGCTTGGCAGCGTGATAGGCAGCGTCCGGATTAAAATAAATGGAGAAGCGAATGCCCGCGATCACCCACCCACCCCGCCAAGGAGAAGACCCGGATGATGTCTTCCTAAGGGAAACTGCAGACCTTTCAGTGAGGCACGAAGTCACAGTGATGGGGAACTTTAATTACCCCGACTAAGTTCAGAGACAATCTTCTTGACAACTTTCTCCTTTAGAGAAAGATACAAACAGATAATCTATCCCTAGCTTGAGCTAATCAACAGGAAGGTTTAGATGAAGACATGAAAGCCACAGGAGCACGGGAGGAAGGCGGCTGTGGCATGCTGCAGTTCTTGATTTTAAGAGAAACTGAAACTGAACGTCGTCTAACGCCTACCTTGGACTTTCAAAAAACAGGTTTCATAAACTCAGAGCAACGATAAGGAGGATCCCTGGCGCGGGAAGCAAAAAGAATTCAAGACAAATGGGAGTTCACAAATAAGGACTTACTAAAAACGGAACAGCAGAGCGAGGAGAAACAGAGGCCAAGGTCGCAACGGAACCGTAGAAGGAATGTGGGGAAAGTGGAAGGAGGAGGAGGCCGCCAAAGGATGCCAGAAGTTCTTCTTCTGATACGCTCGAAAAGAACGGGCGTGCTAGCTCCTCAGTGCGAAATGCTAACAGGTAACAGAGAAAAGGCAGAAGTCTTTCGGTCCAGCCTCTCCAACAGGAAAAATTCCACCAGGAGACTGTGAAAAGTGATGACGGATGATGGGCCTAACTGAAGTTTAAGATGGAGAGAAATAGGGTCAGGGGATGAATTTCAATCTCCAGGCCAGAGGAATCGCATCATGGGCAAGTGAAGATCCCCCAGCCAAGCCCTTATTCCCACATTCCCAGCAGAAAGCAGATCCCCCTTCCTTTTTTACCCTCCCCACTTAAAAAGACTTCACGCCCAGGTGCTGGCCGTCTTCAGGGGTGGGTGGTTATTTACGGAGTTGGGATTGGCTTGGTTTGGACTGTTTTTGTCTTTGAAATTGAGACAGGGGCTGATCCACCTGCTCTCACCTTCCATTAGCTGAGGTGGAGGGTCCCAATCCCGCCGATGAGGCGGAGGTCCCACACGTGCCTACAGCCTTCTCATGCCGTCTCCCTTGCCAAAGCTCTTGGCGGAGCCGGAGACCTGGTGGAGTGGAATGGGCAGGAGGCGTTGCTGCGCAGAGAAGGAGGAACCAGCCAAGGAGCGATTTCTGATCATCTTCTGTCCTTCCTCCCTCTTCTCTGCCCTTTGGTTCCATTCATCACCTTCTCCAGCCGTCCTGTGTTCTCCCAATCCTCTGCTCGCTGAGTTGCAGTAAAAGGAGCTCTGTACGGGCAGCCATTTGAATATTGACGCGCTTTCTGCCCATCTCGCGGGTTGGAGGAAAGTGCATTGGTGGGGCTGCGAGGAAGACCCCCGTGAGATGCCCTGGAGTGGAGAAGAGCAAGCGTCCTCATTTTCAAACCACTCGGTTTGACCCAGATACCAGGGGAAATGTTAGAACAGACCATGACTTGAAAGCAATGTGGCAATTACCAGAAGCCAGCATGGATGTTTGAAGAAGTCTTGCCAACTTAGCCTGATTTTGTTTTTGATTGGGTAACTTCCTTCATTGATCGTGGAACTGCCACGGACTGTCTTGCTTTCTGTTCTGCTGCAGACATCATATACCCTGATTTCAGCAAAATATCCCATGACATCCTGAGTAATAAGCTATTTAAGTGTGGGCTGAGTTAATGGCTAAGTAAATACATAGCTGCCTTGAAAATTGTGTTCAAAGAGCGTTCATCAATGGCTCCACGTCAGGCTGGATCAGAAGCACTGAGTCAGGTGCCAAAGAGTTCAGCCCTACACCCTCTACTCTGCAATGTTTTTATGAATGACTTGGATGAAGAGATGGAGAAATGCTTATCAGGTTTGCAGTTGGAGAGAGCTCATGCACCAGAAGACGGAAGTAAAATTCAAAACAAACCTGATAGATCGGAGGAATGGGACAGAATATAGGAATTAAACATAACTGAGACAAGTGCAAACTTCTTCATTTAGGAAAGTACAGGATGGGGCATACGTGGCTTGATAATGGGACTTCTGAAAACGATCTCACCATAATAGTCAAGAATGTGAGTCAGTAGCGTGAGGAGGCTGCAAAGAAGGCAAACGCAGTTGTAGGCTGGGTCAACAGAAGTATCACTTCCAAACCACGGGAAGTAATTATTCCACTTGATTCTGCTTTAGTCAAACTCCACCTCAAGTACTGTCTCTCATTCTGCTCCTCACATTTTTAGAAGTATTGAGAGAAATTAGAGTAGGTTCAGAAAAGAGGAACAAGGTGGTCAGGGGGACTTACAAGGAGAGTGAATAAACTGCATATATTTATCCTTGAGAAAAGTTTACTGATCGCCCCCTTCCAATACTAGAAAAGATGTCACGTTAAAGAAGTCAACGCCAGTTCTCTCTTGATCCCAACTGAAGGGCATGGAGATTACAAGGAAGTAAATTTTTGATGGACCACAGGAAAAAAAAATCCTTACAGCGATGTTTCTCAAAGTTGGAAATTTTAAGATGTGTGGACTTCAACTCCCAGAATTCCCCAGCCAGCATGGCTGGCTGGGGAATTCTGGGAGTTGAAGTCCACACGTCTTAAAGCTGCCAACCTTGAGAATCACTGCACTAAAGGATCTCCTAGATACCTTCCAGTGCTGACATCCTATGATTCGAGGAATGGATTCAAGTTACAGGAAAGGAGAGGGGGGGCACGTCTTCACCAGACCACCAGATATGTTCAGTTCAGCCCAACCACCAGCCACGTTCCTGAGGAAGGAGCCAGAGCGACTGCAGAATGTGGGAAGACCCACCATCTCAATCCCTCTTTGTCAGAAGAAGCCAAAGGCCATGATTCTGAACCAACACACACACACACACACAATGCTTGCATAAAACTCAGTTATCCTTTGAAAACTCACAGTTCTCTAGATTCTGTCATGCAGTTCACAATAGTAAACAGTAAGTGTTAAGGGAAAATTGTACTCAAAAATACATGAAAGCAGTGTACAAAATGCATTGCCCCAGGAGAAACTCTGCAAAACTCAGGTACGTTAGACAAAATGACATAAAGCAACGGGTACAAAAATACACACCGCTTTGGTGCCACAAATTATCCAGGGCGACAAAGCGAACTTGAAAAAGTCACAAAAACGAGAAAGGGAGAGAAAGCCAGCCCCCACCCTGAGCTGGGGATCCGTTCCCACGGACACGTTGTCCTTTCCTTGCTTGAAGGAGCCCGGCACGCCAGATCCAAAGCTCACCCCCTGCCCCGCAGCATCCCACCGGGGCCACCCCACGGCTCCCTGCTCCGTCCCATCCCTGCTAGAGGAAGCAATACCTTTTGGGCCTCGGGGGCATCTTTCTGAGGCGGGCAGGGACCGCTCCTCACGGGGTCTTCTCGGAAGGGGAGACCGTAGGCGGGCTCCCCGGCCTCTTTGCCCCAAAGCCTCCGGGGTGGCAGAGCGCCCTCCCGGAGAGAGCAGGCTGCCACTTGCTCTGAGTCAGGAAACCTGAAAGTCCGCCCAGCCTCTCCTCGGTGAAGCAACAACGCGCGGCGAGTCCCGACACATCCAGGGCTTTCTCCCAGCAGCCAGCCAACAGGAGGGAGGCGCAGGCGGCCCCACGGCTCTCCCAGGCTGCAGCTGCGGGGTGGCTTCCGGCTGGGCACCCCGACTCTTCCCCTAGAGCCCCTCTCTGCCCCCCGCTTGCCTGTGCCTTGAAGGGCAACCTCGCCCAGCCAGGGAGGCTGAAGCAGCCCGCTTAATGTCTGGGCAGAGGCGGGCAAAAGGCAACGGGTGGCGCCCAGAGCAGCTCCCCGCTGGCTGAGGTGACTGGGAATAAAGGACCCAACGGGGGAAGCACATTCATCCCGAGGACTGACTAATCTCACATTCATACAGGCATCATGCTTCACATCCGCTTCGTCAGGGGAGGCTCAAAAAACTATAAAACGCTTATAAAAAAAAAAAAAGCTGATGCATCCTTTTAAGTTGCTCCACTTTATATCTCCCCATTAGAAAGGGACAGGAAAGGGTCGGTTGTCCCTTCACTCCTTCGCTCCAGAAAGAGAAGGCCGGGACCGCGCAGCGCACTGCCCCCCCCCGCCCCTCCCTCTTACCTACCTGCTCAGCTCAGTTCATCCGGACCAGCAGCGAGGTTCAGACCGGCGAGAACAAGCTCGTGCGAGACAGCCCTAAAATGCCCAATGTGATCTGCAAAAGAGAAAGACGCTCCTTTTTAATCTCCATTCTCTTTTTTAATTCGTTTTTTTTTTTTTAAGTCCCATAGGTTAGAAAAATAAAAATGGATTAACTGAAAGTCACACTCATTCCTGAAGGGAGGGCGTTGCAGCCAAGGAAAAGCCGCGGGCACAGGAGTTCACCTCTTCCGGTCCCTCCCGGGGAAGCCCCGGACTTTGGACGGCGTCAGAGAAAGGGGCACGGAGACTGCCCTCCCCACGTCATTGGTTCGTCTGAGGATTTATAAGCCACTTTCCCACAAAGAGAGGCAGATGCCATCCCCAATACCAGTCGATCTTCAGTATTTTCAGCCAAACAGAAAAGGCCAACCCTGCACATTTGGGGGCAGGGAAGGAATCCTGCACGGTTGGATTTAAAAAGCCAAAAGCGCTAATGGGCCAGAAGGGCTTCCCAAATCTTCTGCCCAGGCTGGCTGGGGATGTGGGGCCTGGAGCCCTGCACAGCTGGAGGGAGCTGGGCCGGGGCAGGCCGTCCTCAAAGGCAGAATGCTCCGTTCTGACACAAAGGGAGCCCCTCCTGAGCCCCCCCTGGACTCACCAACGCCCAGCTCAGGCCAGCTGCTCTTCTTCCTCTCCCTGCCCTTCGCTCAAAGGCCACGAGTCCCTTCCCCCTTGATGCCCCCTTTTCAGCAAGCCCAGCTCTGCCCCAGGTCACTAAGCCCCAGATGCTCAGCTCGTCTGTGACATCAGCACAGCCAGCAGCAACAGCAGGAGAAGAGGGGACCCCAGTTTTCAGAAAGGACCCTCCCAAGCCGTGGCCTGAACGTGTCCTGGGAACTGGGGTTGGAAGCCAAGCCCTCACAGCGCAGCTTTCATCTCATGCCTGGCCCCCCGCTCAGGCAGCTTAAAGAAAGTCACGTTCGACTGCTGGGGATTTAAAGCAGCGTTTCCCACCTTCTCCCAACGGATGCAGCTGACTTAATGGGCGATGTGGCCGAGGGTGCGGTCAGGAGAGGGAGCTGCCCAGCCCTGACCTCATTAGCTCTTCAGGTGGCTGCAGGCCCATCTCGGTCTCAGCCCCGGGAAGTGCCCTCGGTGGCTGTTTCGGCTTGGGCACACCTGGTCTCCCTGGCTTGGGTGGGCCTAGGAGGTGGTGGCAGGCTTCGTCCCCTGCTGCACAGGTGGTCAGCTGAAATGGGAGAGGCAGCCAGGCTCTGCCAGCTGCACGCTGCTAGCCAGGAACCACTGGACGCATCACAGGTTTTCTGCTTCTGCCAACACGGAGCTTCACGCAAGGGTGCTTTTTACTGTTTATATAAATTGGGATGGAGGGCAGTGCCGTTTTGCCTGCTCCGTTTCGACTCCACAGCCTCACAACAGCCTCTTCCACGTCACAAGGTCGGAACCAGGCTTGGGCGAGCGCGCCTAACCCCCTGCAGCACTGCTCGGGGGCAGAACTCCTTTGGTATTACCTGCCCCCTCCTGCTTCTCCCCACACCCCTGCTCTGTGCGCGGTGGCCTGGCGGACAGGTCACAGGGGTGAGGAGGGCACAGGGTGATGTTCGGTCCAGGTACAGGCATAGTGCTCTTTCAGAAGATCAGCATCCTCTCTGCCTGCAACCCGCTGGCCAGGCTATTTCGGGACTTGGGTCTAGCGCTCTTTCGAAACAGAACCGCATTCACAACAGCTCGACAGACCAGAGCACCAGCAGCCTCTCCGGCAACAGGACAGGTGGCCAGACACACCGCTCTAAGCGCCCGCTGACCCCTGCCCAGCCCTCCCCCCCACCTTAAAAGGAAAGTGGCTGGTAGCTGTTTTCCCGCTGGCAGGTGACGCTTGGAAGAGGCAGCAAGCGGAATCCACCAGTTTCCTAATCTGCCTCCTGCGGTAAAACAGTGAGGACGATGTTGCCGGCAGAACGGAGTTCAGCAGCTGGGAGAGCGCACTGGATCGCGCTTCCATGTGCCCCTGGTCACTAATCCAAGGGGACAAGGTTCTGGATGCAAACCTGGAACTGACGAAGCCCATCTTTCATCTGCAGGCCAAGCCGATGCAATTAAGATGGTTCCCTTTGCAACGGCTGGAGCAGTAACTAAAACACCAGAACCGGTCAGGCCCAAACTGCAGGCATGCTGAGAGCTCAGGACCCCCGGACCTGCTCGGCAGAGGGTCGCCAACCTCCAGCCTTCCCGCATCTGCTGCCTTCAGGTACGTCAGGACGCAAGTAGTGGGCCTGCCAGGGACAGGCAACAGCGCACCCCTCTTCAGAGCAGGCGAGGGGCGCATCCGCTCTCCAGTACTCGCGCGCTGACACGTGGAAACACCCCCCACGACAAAACACACCGTTTCACATTTCCAAGCCACCGCAGCGCATGTTGGGTGTTTGGTTACTATTCGCAGAACGCTTCCATTTCTCCTTGTACCTCTTGATCCGAAGAACACACCCACTTGTGGCTTTTAAAACACAGAGGATGCAGAAAGTTGCCGAGCAGACCGCACCCCGCCAGGTGCAATGCCAGGTCACAAGCGCTGATCTCCGGCAGGACAACCAGGAGGTATCGCGCCCACCCCAGCGTTTACCAGCACAGCTTACAGGAGGGGTCACTGGAGGCAACGCGGCAAGGCCCGGGCCCAGGACCAGGGGCACCCAGGCGATGCTGCGGGCTTGATCCAGATGCCCTGAAGCACCCGCCCGGCCCCCTGGGCCACCCAGAGGCAGCCGTGCCCCCAGACAGCCTGTTTCCCGTCCCTCCAGAGCTCTGCCTGAAATCCAGAGAGACTCAGCTACGCTCCTGCAGCTGATGGGGAGAACTCGGCGAGAGGCGGGAAGGGTCATTTTCTGCTTCGGTAACCGCGGCTCAGACAGCAAGGCCGCGCTTCAAGGAAGGCAGAGAAGCAGGGGAGTCCACCAATCGGGGCCAGGGTCGTCACGGTCTGGATCAAGCACCAGGCCAAGCCCGTGGCCAGAAGGGAGGACCGGGTGGATTCCCTAAACTGGCTTTGTTTCCAAGCGGAGGACCCTCGGGAGCCAAGCAGCATAAGGCCGAACGGGGCCTCCGAGGGGTCTCCAAGCTCCTTTGGCGCTCGGAGTCTCCCGGCGTTCAGTTCCGAGAGGTGGTCCGAAGCTTCCCGCGGCTGCAAGGCAAAGGCTCTAGCCTGTCGGGGTGCAGGAGAGGCCGCCCAGCTCCTCTGCCCCACGTGCACGGGGGGCAGGCTCGCCCATTCCAAGCCGGCCATCCCGGTGGGTACATCCAGTCCCTATTCGGGAGGCCCATCGGTGAGATGGCTCCCCACCTTCTTCCCGGTGGGTCCCACTGACCACCCAGCTTCCCCTTGTCTTTTGGGGGCCACGAAGGAAGTCCTCCAAACTCAGCTTGGACTGCAGCCAGGGGGGTTATGTGAGACCCAGAGGCTTTTTTTTTTTTGGGTAAATAAATAGAGTGTAATAAAAAACCCTGAAATGTCCACTAGGGCATTTCACACTATGCGCCAACCCTCTGACTCTGGTAACTCAGGCTTGGCCTCCTTGCAACTCTCTTGGGCTTTGTCGAAGTCGGAATTCTTCTGGTCACGAGACTCCCCCTCGCCCCTGGCTTCTTATTTCTTAGGCCTCCCTCCCTTTGCAAACAATCATTTGTTTCTGAGCCCGCTGGCGCTGCAAGCCGCTCCTTTGTTTGTGCCCAGCGGATAAGTAAATTAAATGAAAACGGCTGGAAAGGAAGAACACGAGGCATGCTCTGCGCACCAGGAACAAGACAGGCCTTTGGAGTCCCACGTCTGCCCTCCCGGCCCGTTTCTCAGCTGCCCCAGTGCTGGCATCCGCTGGCCTCGAGGCGCATCGGAGCCCAGTCCTGCTCGCTGCTTCTCCGCAGCCCAGAAAGTGTTTACTGGTTTCCCACCCTTCCTGCGCACCGAAATCCAGCATGCCAGAAGGAAGCGCGCTCGCTTTCTGCACGCAGGGCATGTTTCCACCACGCACCACCCACCTCCTTCATCATCTGGGTAAAAGGCAGGAGTAGGTCCACCACCCCTTCTGAAACCAGAGCCAGCCTGCTTGGGACAGGCCCGTCCGACAACTTATACGCCCTTCTTTTATCGTGGCACGGATTTCGGAAGGGGATTCAGACTCAGGCGTGGAGGTACGTCAGTAAATCTGGAGTTTCTTACCCACCCGGGAACTACAGTTCCCAGGGACACCCGGGAAGAAGCAGCCCACTGGTTACTTGAACCGCACGTTCTAATTTCCACCTCCCTTCTCTATAAAAACCTCCCAAAGAGCTAATAAGGAATAAGCTGCAAATGGATGTCGGGAAGTAAACACAGCCAAACCGGGGCCCCAAGCCGTGGAGTTCCAGCAGGCCAGAAAGTCAAGAGGACAGAGGTCTTCCCCACGGGTTGGCACCTGAGATGGGCCTCGACCCGGACTCTCTCCTGCCACACAGCCCGCCTGGGAGTGCGTGTGTGTTTGTGCACGCGCGCTTTTAAGAAATTACCGCATTGTGTACTTGCAACTCTGAGCCCCGCAGTGCACAATAAGGAGAGGAAGGGAGAGAGGGAGGGAGGGACGCGGCGGTGCCGAAAAGCCTTGGGGGTCAGCCAGATTTCCCAGCCGTCCCTCCCTCTCCACATTCCAGGCCTCTTGGATCCTGACTGGGCTCGGAAGGTTTTTCAAATGAATTCCAGATCCAGAGCACGAGTGATTTGCTGCCTCTTTCAATTCCTTGACTTCTTGCACAGAAGAGAAAATTGTAGCGGAAAGAGTGCAAACTTCTCAAATCCCGGGGGGAACCAGATGACAACGATTTCAGGAGCGTTATTCCAAGGCATTCCCCGAGGCCGGCATGGGATTCCGGTCTCCAAGACGGTTCCTCCCCTCCAGAAAAAAGGGGGAAAGGAAACAAGGGGAAAGGGGGAAAAGAAAGTGGGAATGTTGCTCTTCTGCCACTCTGGGCCTTGGCGCTCGGCCACCCTCAGCGCTCCTCGACACGGATGTGCCTCGCTGAGCGCATTGTCCCAATAGGGTACACCATGCGCTGGAGAGAGGGGCTTTGAGGAGCCCCAGAACAGAGACAGAAAGTTCCTTGTAGCAATGCAGAAAAATAGGTTAGCCCAGGCAGATTTCACTGTCTGCTGTTTGCCGTTGGCTGAGAAACAGGCCGTACAAAGGCAGCCATTGTTCCAGCCTGGAACTTTGCCACAAGGGAGGAAATCAAAAGGCCCCGTTACATCTCAGGCTAACGAAGACGATCCGGTCAAAGCTTCGGCCTGCTACGTTACCAGGATTCTGGAGATAGTTTTGCAAATACCAACCCCGAGGCAACCTGATTGACAGGGCCTGGGCTCACTCAACATGCTAGACCCCAAAACCTAGTTTAGTGAAACACAGTTGCTGTACTGTACAGTAGTCCTCGACTTACAACCATTTATTTAACAAACGCTCGAAGTTATGACAGCGCTGAAAAAAGTTACTTACAACCAGTCCTCACACTTATGACCGTCACAGCATCCCCGTAGTTACCTGATCAAAATTCAGGAGCTCGGCAACCAGCATGTATTTACCACGGCTGCAGTGTCCCGAGGTCACATGATTGTCATTCGAGAAACTTCCCAGGGGGGATCTGACAAGCAATGCCAATGGGGGAAGCTGGATTCGCTTAACAACTGTGCGATTCGCTTAACGACCACAGCAAAAAAGGTTGTAAAATTAGGTGTGATTCACTTAACAACTGCATCGCTTAGCAACAGACGTTTCAGTCCCAATTGTGGTCGTAAGTCGAGGACTACCTGTATTCACCTGCTGCCTCCCAAGAAATCAAACTTTTTCTGACTTAAGATCTTAATGGTTCATGTAAGGCCTCAAATAACCAACCCCACTTTAGCTTAGTATAGCTTGCAAACCAGGAAATGGCTTAGACTAACCCAGGGTTTTTCAACCTTGGCAACTTTAAGACGTGTGGACTTCAACTGCCAGAATTCCCCAGCCAGCCTGCTTGGAAATACACACCCTCCAAATCTCATTTCTATTTAGGACTGTTAATTATTTTTAAAATCCCAAATACTGATTAAGGGAGTCACTTAATTAGACATGTAGCTTGAGAAAGATTTCATTTTTTTCAAAGAAGTATTCATTAACTAATATAGCCGAGTCTGCAAAAAGATGACACAGCGGTTCCTCTGAAAGCTGTTCCATCAGAACGATGTCCCCACTGGTTCCTAACCATGGCATAAATATATCCTGGCAACTCTTCTTCCTGCTGAGACCCAGTACTGTTGCCTTCATCTCATCCCAGCCCCTGAACGAGACAGCTTAAGGGCCGATGTTAAAGTTGTGTTTTCCCACTTAAGTTGTCACAACATCCAGCTGCAAGGTGTGTAAAATCTGATCCACTTTCCCACCCAACGGGGTGATGTCAGGAGAGCAACAGTAGGTGGGGTCGAGGATGAGCCTACTGTTTTAGGCTGATGGAGGCACACACCTTCCCTTCCAGTCTGTCTCATCGACTGCCATTCTGCCATTGTCCCCCCAAAGAGTAGGCAGAACCCGGTGATCACCAGATTTGCACAAGAGTCACACGGGTGCGATTTTAATCATGGGGGTTTCTTTTGGGTTCCTCTAGCACAGTGTTTCTCAACCTTGGCAGCTTGAAGATGTGTGGACTTCAACTTGAAGTCCACAACTTGGCAACTTGAAGATATGTGGAGTTGAAGTCCACACATCTTCAAGTTGTCAAGGTTGGGAAACACTGCTCTAGCAGCATGCAGAGGTCCCCACTACAAGCACACATCTGCCTATATAGCACAAGATTTGTAGATATCACTGTTTTACATCCTTGGGGGGGGTGCTGGTTTGAAGCCACTGGCGATGAAATGGTGCTCTATCAGAATTGTGCAATGGCAGTGGACTGCTTGCTCATCCAGCAATCCTGGGAGCACCTTGACCCTTTTAGCGCAAGGCTGAAATAACAGGACACCCCCTCCCCCCGCCACTTCCCAAACAGAACAGGAATAAATATGGTGTTAGTCGCCTCTATAAAGAAAGGAAAGGAAGAGGAGAGAAATCGGTTGACTCAGTTCCCTTTGTGATCTCCATGATTCTGTTCTTTTCTTTCCTTTGGAGTCCTTGGGGGTCTCTGAGCTTGGCTGTTTTCTTGCAAACGTTTCGTTACCTGGCTAGGCAACATCTTCAGTGCTGAAGACGTTGCCTAGCCGGGTAACAAAACATTCGCAAGAAAACAGCCAAGCTCAGAGAACCCCAAGGACTCCACAGTTCAACCCTGAGCTACACCGGGTAACAAAACATTCGCAAGAAAACAGCCAAGCTCAGAGAACCCCAAGGACTCCACAGTTCAACCCTGAGCTACACCGGGTAACAAAACATTCGCAAGAAAACAGCCAAGCTCAGAGAACCCCAAGGACTCCACAGTTCAACCCTGAGCTACACCGGGTAACAAAACATTCGCAAGAAAACAGCCAAGCTCAGAGAACCCCAAGGACTCCACAGTTCAACCCTGAGCTACACCTATTCGTTTCTTTTCTTTTCTACTTAGGTTACAACAGAATTACAACAGACTGTACTCTTTGAGAGCTCCTGGAATACAGGGGAAGGGTCAGAAGATTGAAAAAGAGCAATATTCTTCCTATAATTTAAAAAGGGGGGAAAGCAGACCCAGGAAACTACAGGGCAATCAGCTTGACATCAGTACCTGGGAAAACCCTAGCATCAAGCAGCGCATTGGAAAGCACTTAGAAAGGGACAAGGTGATCACCAGAAG
>NW_006535835.1:31631-44339 GCF_000186305.1 Python bivittatus
TAGTTTGGCTTCATTGAACGTATCAGGCAGCTTCCTAGCAAAGAAAGCCACAGTGAAACTGATGGTGGCCAGCAGCCCCAAGTAGCCCAGCACAATATAGAAATTGAACGTATCAGGCAGCTTCCTAGCAAAGAAAGCCACAGTGAAACTGATGGTGGCCAGCAGCCCCAAGTAGCCCAGCACAATATAGAAATTGAACGTATCAGGCAGCTTCCTAGCAAAGAAAGCCACAGTGAAACTGATGGTGGCCAGCAGCCCCAAGTAGCCCAGCACAATATAGAAATTGAACGTATCAGGCAGCTTCCTAGCAAAGAAAGCCACAGTGAAACTGATGGTGGCCAGCAGCCCCAAGTAGCCCAGCACAATATAGAACATGAGATCTGAGCCTTCGTTACATTGCACAACGATCTTATCAGTCTGGGAATGCATGTCCAACTCTGGGAAAGGAGGAGAGGTGATCAACCATACTACACAGATAAGAGCTTGAATGAAGGAGGAGAGGACAATGACGGATCCTGCCAGTCTTTTCCCTAGCCATTTCCTCATCCGGTTTCCTGGCTTGGTAGCCAGGAAAGCCAGAACTACGGTGATGGTTTTGGCCAAGACACAGGAAACTGAGATGGAGAAAATGGTGCCAAACAGGGTTTGCCTGAGGAAACAAGTCACTTCCCCAGGCCAACCAATAAACAGGAGGGAACAGAGAAAACAAAGGAGGAGAGAGGAGAGAAGGATGCATGTGAGGTTCCTGTTGTTGGCTTTGACAATGGGGGTGTCCCAATGCAGAAAGAAAGTCACTGCCATTAAAAGGAGGGTTATCGAAAAGAAAAGAGTCAAGGAAGTCAGAACGACTCCCAAGGGTTCGCTGAAGGACAAATGTGTGAAACCTTTGGGAAGACACTGGTCTTTTTCCATATTTGAATAGTGATCTTCTGGGCATCTCTCACACTGGTCTGCATCTGAAATAAAGGAACACCTTGTTATTGCAAGAGCTAATTTAGAGTTATCACTCCTAATGACTTCATTCACATATCCCATTACATGTCCACAATAACACTTTCTTAATCTTTAGCAAAATTTTTACATTATGCACAAATCTTCAGTTGAATGTCCATAATATTAGCAGGCAATCTTAAAGGAAATCAACCCTGATTGCTCATTGGAAGGATCGATAATGAAGCTCAAGCTCAGATATTTTGGTCACCTAATGCGAAGAGAGATCTCTTTGGAGAAGACCCTGATGCTGGGAAAGATTGAAGGCAAAAGGAGAAGAGGACGGCAGAGGATGAGATGGTTAGATAGCATCACTGAAGCAATGAGCATGAAACTGAGCAAACTCAGGGAGGCAGTGAAGGACAGGAAGGCCTGGCGCAATATGGTTCATGGGGTCACGAAGAGTCGGACACGACTTAACGACTAAACAACAACAATTTTCCACTTTCTTTTTCTGGAAAGGAACAAGAAAATCTCAACACAGTAAAAAAGATCTTTATATTCAGAATGTATTTGTTCAGTCTTTTTTTGTTCGTGTTCTATTTTTTTCTTTTTCTTTTTTGTTTTTTTTAAAAAGGTACTGCAGTTTAATCTCATTCTGATTCTGGAATGGATTTGAATAACGCTATTCTATTGTGGACTATACCAAACTAGAAAGGAATGAAGAAAGATAAGATTTAAGGCCCTGAAAATTCCTACTATACAATTCAATGTTTTCACTTGCCAATTTGAACTGAAATTCTTCCTTCAGGGCATTTGGTGCATTTGTAGCAACAAGGTTGTTTCCCCTCCTGAACGACCTTACTGTATCCCTGGTGGCAGCTCTCAACACATCTGGCATGGGGAGGTACCTAGAAATAAGAATAAGGAAGATTTGTGAACCTCATGAAATGCTCCACTTTATTTGCATTCAGGGATATTAAATGGGGAGTGGTTTAACTAAATACAAGATATCTGCAAAATCTTTGCAGGTCAAGTGTCCGAAGAGCATAATTTTTTTCTCTGTGTCCCAACTTTGCAACATCAATCCTGTATTTTCGGATGTGTGCTGAGTTTTTCTCAAACGATGGCCATCCTGATTTTTTTTCATGCAGTCCTAAGAGTATAGACTAAATAATGTGGTAGATTCTGTTGAGTGGTTTCTTCCAACCAATCTACAAAAAAATGCATCAAATCATTCTGTAAGCATAAAACAATATAAAGTTTCAAGAAAACAACGGATCCTACAGGCCCTGTTAGCCTGCTCTCTAGGGCAGAAATGAAGAAGGAAGATATTCTTTCACTTACTTTCATAAAGAAAAATCCAAATATCCAATAAAACCATTACATTCTAGGCCATCATCACAATACTTTACTTTCGAATTTTCAGGTTATCAAACCAGAATTTGTTTTCCCCAGAAAATTATACTGAACCTAATTAAGTTTCCTCCAAATGTGATTCTTACCTGCTGAAATTTGTGATTCCATACAATGGCACTTTCATTGATGGTGAACAATTTTCCATTGGGGGCTTTGGAATCCATCCTTCCAATCTGGACTCTCTGGAAGGACTGATTGGGGAAAGTGACCATGTTAACGAGGTCATATCCAGGGTCAAAGTTCCCTTTCTCATCAAAAAAGATTTCCTCTCCTGCGGTGTTATTGAAATGGGTGTTTCTCAGGAAGTAGTGAAGCTGGATTTGTGGGAGGGAAAAAGTCAGTTTTGTAAAAGTTATGTCAGATTAGCAAGGGATGGGAAATTATTCTTGTTCCCAGAGAAAAAATGGCAAGGAATACTTTGTTGAAAAAATACCCTGTGATATATATCATTTCATCTTCCCTCCCTCATCCCCATAACTGTTCCATCACTGCATAACACACACTGTCTCTCTGATCTCATCATCCATTCAACATCATGCAAGTTGGGCGACCAACTGTGGTCTCATTGCACACGTTATCCACTATTAAAGACAGACTTCCTCATCTCTCTTCTCCTAAATGTTTCTTACATGTATCAAATCAGTGTTTCAAGGAAGATAGAGAAGCCAAAGGCCACTCACTCCATGTAAACGAAACAACATTTCAAATTATCCTAATCTTCCCCAGAATGATGGTTTTGTTCTGAATCAAGGCAGAGTTCTTGTATTTATAACAGAAGTCCATTCTTCTTTGATGCAGACATCTCTTGAACCCAGATAGCACAGAGGAATTCCAATTTCAATAAAATCAAAGCCAACATTTTTCTTACCCTTCCCTGGAATTTTTTAAAGAAGAAGTTAACAATCTCACCATGAGATACAGTTCTGATATAATCATAGAAAACTAAATAAGAGTTACGCCAACTGTTGCCAAAAGAAAAACAAAACAAAACAAGAGTTAACACACTAAAGGGGGAAGGGGGCAACCACTCCATTACATACAAGGGGTCCCACAGCAGTTTTGGAGGGCCAATGCAAAAAGTTCCACATCAGCTGAGATTGTTCCCCTGTGGACAAGATGCTATTGAAACTACAGCTCATGTCCTACGATACTGAACCTTCTCTAAGTTCTCACGGATCCATTTTATAACTCCTTATTTGAAAAAGTGCCTGGGAAATTCTGAACGTTTTATGCATATTTGCTGCCATCTGATCAGTATGATTCAGTTTCTTTCAATGTAGCGAAATTCTGTTATACTGTCTTTAAAATTAAGCACACTGTGATTGCCAATGATGATCCCACCATTAATATTTCAGTGCTTTGTTTTATTTCATTTTAATGCATTTTTATTTGTATTTGTACCAATTTGTGTTTTATTTGTAATTCTGGTCTGTGACCATAACAACTTATTTATTGATGGATACCTGCAAGGGGCAAAGGAAAAACAGCAGTAACAGGGGGCTTTGAGAATTGCTCCTTTATATATCTCTTGCTTCTGAATCACAAAATTGCAGAACTTTGGATCTAGATTCCTAATTTCCTATACGGTACTTTTCTGTTGACTGTACTATAATGGAGATATTATGCAATTGATTGTACTGAAATATTGTCTTAAACCTTATCCCAAACTGTTTTTCAAATTTTTCATCTAATCAAGCACTGGTGGCATTTTCTGATGGCCTCTCATCAACATTTGTGTATTAATGCATAAGGACTGAGATTATTTTATCCCCACCCCATCTCCTTCAGGCCTTACACAGATGTATATCAGAAGAGCAATGACATACCTGCCATGGCTGAACTTCCCCAAGATTTGCTCCATGCCAATTCCTTTGAGAAGCTGGATTTGCTGTGGTTGATTGCATTGTGTGCAAAGCATGTGCTGCAGAATAAACCCCATTGTAGATATTGTAGCTCTCTCCAGACATAGTCATTTCAAACATGGAGCCAGGGAGTCTCCCCAGTTCTTCCTTTCCTGTACAGTATTTTTCTCCTTCGTAATATGGGGGTAATGAACACTCAAATGCAGATGCCCAGAACCATTGGAATAAAGGAAGGGAATGATAAAAAGGGTGTATTCTCTCAAGAAAGTCCTGAAATTTTGGCACCATGTTTGTGTGGAGTGAGAAATATAAAGAACCATTGAATGATTTTGTGGGGAAAGGCCTCTCTGACCATAAAATAGAAGTGAAATCCCACTGAGAGGTCATGATCCACACTCTGTGGTCTAATGGGCACCTCAGGTCAAACTCAAAGACAGATAGAAACCATTGTAAACCTTCCAAAGATTGGTCATCCCCAGAGACAAGGAGCGCATTGATTTTGCTCAGGAAGATATTATTCATTAGCTTTTTTAACCTTGGAGTAAAGGTCCCTGTATCAAATCTCAACGTTATTACTGGGATCAACTCCATCAAAGCAATGCAAATGTCATTCTGGAAGAGCATTGGCTGGAGATTTCGGAGAAAGGTTTCCCCACTCTCATCCTCCGATATTAAAACACCAATCCAGTTCCATCCAAAATGCTTCAGTAAATGAACAATCCCTTCATATTGTAAGTTCTCATTGGGAACCATGCTGAAGAAGGAAGGGAACCTCCTTTTGTCACTCAGGATTGGGTCAAAGGAGCCATAACCAAGCTGTTTGCAGGAAAGATGGATTGAATATCCAGGTGAGAAGGGCATCTTTTGCCCTGAAGAACATAAAATTCTTTCATTCCCTCTCTGAATATTGGATTGCTACTTTGACATTATAATTGAAATAATAACCATAACAATGTTTTAAATGTATCTGTTGCCTGACTCCCTGTGACTGTGGGTGGTTTACAAATTTTTCATAAAGTTTTGAAACAAAGAAAGAACCCCAACCAAAAATGAACAAAGTTGGCAGAGCTGACAAACCCAGATAGGAACAAAGAAAAAGAAGAAAAAGGAGCTTCAGTTGCCCTTGACTTTGGGCTGTTAACAAATGGTTAAAACATATGAAGAACAAGAAAACAGCTAAAAACAAAAGAAGAGAAAACAATAAAGAGTAAAGATGGGAGAAATGACAAAACCAGATGGAAGCAAGGAAAAAAGAGCCCCATAATCTCAAGGAGCTTCCATCACTCTACTACAGCATGGACCCAACTAGGAGTCCCCTCTATGGCTGCTGTCACTTCTTTAGGCATGACTGGCTTGGTCTTATCCCAGAACACAAGCAGTGCCCAGTGCCCATCCTGCCCAGTCAGAGTCCAAGGTAGAGTGAATCTGAGCAAATTACAGGCAACCAAAGGTGGTAATCAAGATTTAGAAGGAAGAAGCAGATCACAACATTTCGAAGAGAAGAGTCTGAGAACTTGTGCTCCCATTAGAATTGGGAAAGGTTGTAGAATTCATTTTCTGTCATTTCTCATGACTGGAGCTACTGGTTAAAACTGATGGAAAATCAAATTTAGCAACAAACAGGGGGTCTTCTTTGACCACTGTTGCTTATGGACATTTTGGCCAGTAATCAATGAATTTTGAGTAGTTGTCACACAACCCTTGCCTTCATCATTGAGACATATGTCCCTAAAATTTTTTTTTTCTTACTGGTGACCCTGTTTTTCTTTTCTGGAAGGAAACTCCCCACATATTTTATTACAGAAAGGTGACACATCTGACTATCTCAGGCCACAATATTGATTATGCTTCCCTTCAACTCCTCTTGGAAGTGGCCAGTCCATCTAAGAAAAACCATTTTAGTCTAGGAGGAGACTGAGATAAAAATGGATCCTTTTGGGCACAAAGGAAAGTCAGAGATAAACTCTTATAAAATTCGAGATATGGCATCTTGTATGGCGAAGGCCTACCCCAGGAAAGATCCTGGATGTAATACCTGGTAGGTTTTTTTCTAAGCCAGACAAAAATACTTTTATCTTGCCCCTCATGTCTATCTTTTTTTCAAGAAGTCTTTTTCTGACTATTTTTACTAGAACATGTCCATTTTTTCTGATCACAATTATTTCACCTTTTCTTCAACATGACATCTTCTGATTCTGTTTTTCATCATTGATTTTATGCAACGGGATGCCTTCAAGATTATTGGATTGTCACGTAATTTCTTGCCTTTGGCAATCTCATTTCAGACTTTTGGGCTCGAAATCCAAAACATCTAGAGCCCTTCTACTTCCATTTCCTCATTTTTATGTAATAGTCAGTGCTTACTTTACTGTTTGATTTTTTTTTAAAAAAGTAACTAATTAAAGCATTACAATAAAATGTGCATGATAGGAAAAGAGATGCAGTTCTGCTTCCTAATACGTTTCTACTTGATAAATTGTGAGAGGATGGAGAATCCAGGGAATGACGAAACATTTATAAAAGTTACAAGAAGATTTCTGAAAAATCCTCCTACCTGTGGCATCTTGTAGGTGTTCAAAATACGGGCCATGTGGATGGAATTGGAGGAGAGAAGGTCACCAAGGACAGCCAAGATCTTCCTCTTTTTCCTTCTGACACACTTGTAGTTGATGGGAGTCCCTTCTTTCAAAAAGAGAAGATCTAGAATGTTCTTATTGGCAAACCTTACTTCAAAACTATTTTCATAAATCTCCAGTCCTACTGTGGTGTTAGGTAAGAGCTTGATGTTCCTGTTGATCTCATAAAGGGCAAAAAACATAGAAAGAATATTCTGGTATTTTTTTGTCATCAACCTGAAATAGGAGTGAACAAGTGCAAATCTTTATACTAGAAAAAGAAGCAAACAACACGCACACAATGTCAATATCAAGAATTTATGCACTCACAAATTCCTACAGTGGAAAAATGGATTCTCAGACTAATGGACTTGGCTCAAATGATGAAGTTAACAGCTTTAATAACAGACAATACTGTTTCTAAATTTGTCACCTCATGGCAACCCTTCCTAGATTACGTGCTTAGGCTGGGAAAAAATGAATCTTTGATAGTGGGATTTAATGATTAGATGGTTTGTGTTGACAGAAATAATGTAAATTTGGATTAATTAGTGGTAAGAGATTAACTTTTTTTCCTTAATTTGTACTCATATATGTATTGGGGATAGTTGGGGAAACTTTCTGTTTCATCTTTCTACTTGATCTCACTATTTTAGTTTTTGTATTTTTCTTTTAGTTCTGTTTTCTTTCCTTTCTATACTTTCTAATTTGTATTTTAACTATACTTTTTATATATTTTAATAAAAGTTTTAATTAAAAGAAAATATCAAGAATTTATGCATAGGAGATTAATTTTGGAGTTTACTCCAAGAGAGTTTGTGCTTTGCGCATTATGATGACAACCTCAAAACCTGTTGATTTTTTTGCAAGAAAGGAAGTGTTATGCATCTCAATCCTTTGTAAGTTGGTAAAGAGTCTTTCTACCCAAATTCTTTCTGCCCATTTCATCATCTACCTTTCCTGTTACAAGAGTGTAGTTCTGCTCTGCCAGTTGTAACACTCAACCTATTGCATTCTAGAGACATGTTAAAAGCAGCTGCTTTGTCCCTGTGAAACAACAAGCTGGATCAGATTGACCCTTTCTTAGAGCCGATGTAATGAAATGAACAGAATTTCTTTTAATCATTTCATTATTATTAATGGTGGTAATAATGTCAAAACTGCTTAGGAAGAGCCATTCAGCAAGGCATAGTCATTTAGGCAAGAGCTTTGGAGAGTGTTGTTGGAAGTCTCTTTCTGACAGATGCAATGATGCTCCATTAGTTCTTTAAAGTCATCTCCTGACAGATGGTAGAACCTTGTTTGAAAGTCCTTTGTGAAAGTCCATATACACTTTTTCAGCAAACATTGGGTGGAGATATGTTACACTTGGGTGGTGGATTAAAAGATCAGTTTATAAAATTAACTTTTCTGAGAGTTTGCTCATAATGCACATTCAGATTGTTAAGTCGAAAAGAAAGTCAATTAAATTATAAGCAGATCCCATGTTAATGTTTATAGAGGTTTATCCAGGGGACAATCTCTCTGAAAGCCATTTTCCAAATGTGTAGTATCACTATATGTGAAAGCAAAGAAATCAACATCTGAACAAGCTTTATCTACCTCTAGCCCACATTCTATCTGTTTTATTTGAAGGAATAATGCATATCACTAAAAAAGAAAGATGTACTTACATTGCATATCTGGAAAAGTCTGGCTCCTTTGTGAAATTCTGTAAGGTTAGATCATTAAGTACAAAGGAAAAAAATCCCCCAAATATCAGTTCAACTGTGGAGGAACCAAATGACCCTGGGTCATAAGGCGGATGGTTGCACATGGGTTTCACATTCTCACTGACGTTCTCAAGAAGGAGGGAAAAGAACAAAAGAAACTGAAAGGTCAGGAACCTTGAAGCACCCCCCCACCTGTTCAAGGCCATGGTCAACATAAATAGGTGTGATATCTGCAAGCAACAATTGTCATGATCAGACCTAAGGGGGGGAAAAAGGAAAAATAAGAGGTTGAATGATCAGAACTCCCAGTGACTGCTCTTTGCTAGTTACAAGTAATCTCTGGGATTTCAGTGCCACAAGTGAATTGTGAGCGATCTTGATAGGGGAGCACAGAAGCAGCTACTCTTTGAGTATTGTTTTACTGGCCTTTTTCTTCCCAGTAGTTCTTGTCCAGGTTTGATACCTCCCAGGATACAGAAGTGAAGCATAGTAATTTTGCTAATTATAGGGCAAATAATAACCTTCCTTAAAGTCATCTAGCCCCTGAAGATTGAGACTAAAGAAGTTTGGGTCATGTGTACATGGCTAGAGTCATTGCTATAGTGCATCTATTAAGATTCCCCTGGGTGTTATGTAATTTTCCCAACTTTCTCAGCTAATACTAATTCCAACTTGAAAACTTTTCTGTGAAACTTTTCCCATTCCCCATTTGCTGAATCTCCGGTGGATTAATCCATGCTTCCCACTTTTGCATTTAATATTATCCTCCCCTAGATGGACAAATGTACATCTCAAGTAACTTCTAAGAGATCTTTCTTCCATCCAACTGAATTTGCCAAAACTGTCAAAACTTCCATTTATAGGACATGAAATCAAAGACATTATTCTTTCAAACACAATATATTATCTCCAAACTTCCTCTTTATCCTGATATACTTTAGAGACATTTTTAGGAAAAAAGGATAGGGGATGCTAGGTAAGGTTTTTTCTTTCCATACAAATGTGTCAAGCACAATTTTAGAAGGTATCAAATTAAAAGGGTAGGAAGTACCACCATGGTGTGAGACACATCTACTAATAAAAACTGGCCAATAGAGCCGGGGTGGAGGTTTAGGTTGAAACTGATTGAATGATGGATTGATCACTCCCAGAGTCAGTTTGCTGTTCAGCAGTGCCTGAATGGAATAATTTAAATTACCTCAATCATAATGCTCATAGTGTATTCTGTAGACTCAGTTCTGTACAGGGAGATAACGTACTTGGGGATCTTCCCTAATTTCACCTCCCCAACAGCAGTCTCATGACTTTGATGAGGCTGACCAAGAATGATCCAAAGTCACCAAGAAAGAGATAACTCAACATTGAATCTAAGCGAGGAATGAGCTGTGTGGTCAAGTGGGAAACTGATCTCCATCTTCATTCCATGACCAACCAACACCTTCACCATGACATTCAACTGGTATACAATAGGAATGAGAAGGGTAGGAGAAGGAAATAAAAGAGAAATAAGAACAGCTCTAAGAATAATGCAGGTACTCTCTTGATTAACATTGGAATTCCACAGCACTTTGATTAACGGTCAGTTCCAGGCTTATACATGCATTTTGAATTCTCTGTAAGGAATGCTTGAGGAATGTAATCAGGATGATCAGATCATATCCACCCACAGATTTTCCTGTCTGGTCAACAGAGATCTCTTTCCCAGTGCTATTGTTAAATCTGACATTTTGAAGGAATGAAGCTTAGTTGCAAGAAGAAAGAAGAATTAGTGAGGACAGATAGTGGAAAATTAGTTGTTCTTAGGGTTAGAATCTGCACAAAGGTTGAAAGAACACTGAGTAGGGCAACTGGTTTCCAAGCAAGGGTATTTGCAACAGATCTTCATGACACTAACTTTTCCTGAGTCAGATGATTGTTTTATGTTGCCTGTGATGGGGAATTGCTGGCCATAGCAATGTTTCCCCCCTGTTTTGCCTCTTGTCATCCCTTTTATTTTTTTTAACGAAGCTCCAAATAATAAACCAAAGCACTTCAGTAGAAAAGGAATGTGGTCTGTGACTCTGCCTGAAATGTAGGAGGCAAGAATAAAAACCAGGTGGCATTTCACAATTATTTATGATGGAGGAGAAAAGCTTCCAGATCAGAAGATGTAGCTTAAGCACCAGCATGAGCACTTATGAATTGGTATATTCTAAGTATCATCCAGAGCTGTTACATCTAACTTCCTGCTACATTCAATTGCATCTACTAGGATTTTTTTTCCCTTTCAGAGAAACGGTAGGCTGCCATTCTTGGGTCAACCAAATCCATAATTTATGGTACCACTGGGAAACCATTTGGACTGTTTTGATGATGGGGACAGAATTTGACTAAAAGTGAGATACCTGTTCTAGTGAGCCTCATGTTTCATGGAAGGCCTCCAACTGCAGGTTTTCAATTCCCTGGATCTAAAGGTCAATTGTTCTGCTACAGGGACTCAGCATGCCACATATAAGCAAATTAAACATTTACTAGGGTGAGAGGGCCAGCAAAATCAGAAGAGACCCATGGAAGTGTTTGACACTGTGCAGGACTTAGGAGCACCTGCCTCAGCATTTAATGCCATTCACGGCAAAAAATATTCCGGAGGGAGAAAAAAGGCACAGTCACTTTACAGAGACCGGACCGTTAGCCTGCGGTCTGCCTGGAGAGTAGGAGAGCGCAGAAGGCATTTTACTAAACCTCTGGCTCAATGCTGACACTTAATTTTGATGATGTTCCAATTATGATTCACTCTCATCAGTGTCAGTGTCTCTGTGTGCTTTGCTTGGTTTTCTCATTTTGCGTGCTAAAATTACTAAGATGGCACAAGGAATCTCAAAAGAGGAAAATGGCCCACCCCCTAATCCACTGGTTCTCTACCTTGGCAACATTATGTTGTGTGGACTTCAACTCCCAGAATTCTTAATGTTCCAAGGTTAAGAAACCCTACCCTAATCCCTGAGAAGTGCTGAGGAAGGTGGAGAGAAAGTATTTGGGATTATAAAAGGGAAGGAGAAACCACCATTGGGAAAATTCATATGTAAGAGAACATTAGAGTTGTTAGAGCCCCCAATCTCTGTACACATGAAACCTCTGCTCATGGAAGAACTCTCCTCAGGTTTTTGTAGTTTTCTTCTGTAGTTTCTAAACTTCTCAAATCATAAGCAACTCTGATAAGCTTCCACTGCATATGCAGGAAACAGGTTAATAAACTAGTACAACATATAATGAATGCCAACACACTGTTTTTCACAGGTACTCATGAATCAGAAGAACTAAAATCAACCATTTCCCAAAGGGGTTCTGGAAGAGCCAGGTCTTGCTCCTCCAGTCAGTAAAAAAGAAGGGTTGTATATGGATTAAGTCAGTCTATTATTGAGCAAAGTTGATATCTGGAAATCTCCTGTTCTAGGAAAGTGGGCTCAG
The DNA here is from genome assembly GCF_000186305.1 of Python bivittatus. Next base: position 43,617 of record NW_006535835.1, read on the forward strand.
CATGTCTACTAGAACAGTGCGTTTCCCCAACAACACTTGTTCTCTGTCTTTCCCCAAAGTGCTAAAACTTTCAGTGCAACCACGATACTCAGTTACACTATGAATGTATAAATGTTTACAACAGTTTAGATATTACAAAATAAAGGTTCAGTGGGATCCTTTCCTAGTAACTATGAAGTAATATCACCAAGAGTTATATATGAATAAAACCATAGAGACATAGATGCAATAAAATATTTACTTCAACAATAGCAAGGGAAGAATGGACTCCTTTCAATAACATTTAATGATCAGCAGTGGCACGCATATGTGTGTGTGTGCGTGCGTGCTTTCAAAAAATCTCAAGCAAACAATTGCTACTGAGCTATCAAAGCCCTGCTCCTTTACTATATGGATAATACATAGAGGAGGAGGAGGAGGAGGAGGAGGAGGAGGAGGGGGATTTCAGTTTCTTGGTCGTGGCTGCCATCTAGAATTTTTGGACTGTCCCCTAAGGATCTTTTGGTCATCAGGTGAAAGGTTGAATAATAGAATGTTGGATTCAACCATTAAGCTATCCTCCTGGTCAAATGTTCTTTTGTGTTTAGATGTGGGATCAACAGCATAATGTAGCCCTTGGGAAAAAAGATGCAGCCCAATAAACCTGCAGTAGAAGCCAAAATGGAGAAGATCTCCACAGCCACCATATATTTTCCCTTGGTGCTCAGATAGGCTGGGATGAAG
>NW_006535835.1:77471-88075 GCF_000186305.1 Python bivittatus
ATGGTTAAAATAAAATAAAATATTTTATTCTAAAATAATAGAATCTAGCATTCTATTATTCTGCCTTTATCTATTGATATCCATGGGGACAGTCTCATGTTAAGGTAGCAACCCTAACCATATAATTGAACCCTTTCCTTTTTTTGTTCTTTGTGCCATGGACATAATAAAGGCCCAGGGCTTTGACTGCTGTGTCACAACTGCTGTAATGACTTTTTTCAAAGCCCTCCCTCCCCTTCTGGTGGGTGATTAAGCTTTTCTGAAAGGATTCCATCCAATTGCTTTCCTCTTAATATTTAATTACATATTAAATTACGTCCATTTCTCCCTGATAGGATTGATAGATAAATTTAAGGGTTAACACTTAATAGTTGTTCTAAAAGGATGCCACTGATGTTCTGTTCTGTAACATCTCAGCATTTGTCCACATTTATGCAGTCATGTTTTATAGAGTAGCCTTGTTGCCGTGAGCCTTTTATCACTTTGGGGAACTAGAGAGAGCAAGTCTGTTTTGGACAAAATGCTGCCCTTGTAGATAGGCCAGAACCATTTTGCTGCAAAATGTGTTTCTCAAATATCACCCAGGACCATTCAGCATCAAACATATTTAATCCATACATAGCCTGTCTATTTTAGTGATTTGGAGGAGGAAGACCTGGCTCTTTCAGAGCCCCTTTGGGATATCATGAATGTGGATTTGGTTATTGGGTACCTATGGAGATCTCTGTATTGTTTGACAGTTTTATATTTCATTATCTTGCTAAGCTGATTCCTGTATATATAATGGAAGTTGCTCAGAGTTTCTTATGACTGGAGTCGCACAGAAACTGCATCAAATAAAACACAAAAAAGAGTTTTGCATGAGTAGCTGGTTTATATCTATGGACTCTAATCTTCTCTGCCTGCAGTTTCTCACTACCTTTTATGTCCTTAGATCCTTATCCCCTCAAATTCCTCAGGCTATCCCGGAGGCTTGAGTCTTAGCCATTTCCTACTTTTGAGACCCCATTTGCCATCCTATAAATTTTAGCTTGGCAGTATGAGAAAACTAAGCAAGGCACATACAAACATATTCATCCAAGTGAACATGAAAAACATGGGCAGCATGGCTGATAATCTCCCCATCATTCCCAGCAATGGATATAATTACCCAGATTAGTCAGATCATCATTCAATACATTGAAATTTTAGACCTCCTGCTGTACCTTGTTCTGAGCTACATGGGGTCCCTGGCCATTGGCAGCTTCACCGTGGCCTCCTTGGCATGAAAGCTGCCTGTCCCTTTTAAATAGGCGAAGTTCAATACCTTCTACGTTGGTCTTCTGCAGGTTTGGGGGTTGTTTGTCCCAACCTGTCTAAGCACTAAGGTGAAATACCTGCTGGCCATTGTGGGTTTTTTCCTCTTAGATTCTATGTCTGGCTGGTTAGCCTGTATCTTCTTTCCCAAATGCTGTCTTATTTTGCTGAGATCTTAGCTGAACACATGCGAACATGTGGTAACAAGAAAAAATAAAAACAAAATGAATTAGATTTCAGTTCTAACCTGTAAGGTGGGCAGATATTTTATAGAGTAGCCTTGGGGATTATTTGAATGGTGATTGAGTTGTGTGGCTGTCTTCCCAAAAGTCTGCTTTAGGCACCAGTTCTCTGCTACTTTGTTTTGTTGTACTTTGATTTATGTAGTTCTGACAATCTATATTATAGTTCTGACAATAAATATGTATTGACATTATTGTTTTGTGAACTTTTTTTAAGGTGACAGTGAACTTTCTCCCTTCAAAATTGATCAAGTCGCATACACCATTTATAGCACTCTTAAAATGTGCTGGTCCCATTAATGGATCATCGGAATCAGAACTTTGATACTTTTGAAAAAGGAACCCAGCAGGTAATTTTGTCACACAAAATGAGAATGAGTCAACTGGAAAATGCTGGCAAACCAATTCCAACAGAAGTGTTAAATGCTTTGAAAGTAATCCAAAATTTCCAGGATGAAGTGAGCCACCCACAGGGTCTTCATTGCAGACATAATTTAGGATTTCTAAACACTCCCTTTTCCAATCTGCAAGATCAGCCTAGAGGAATTTTCAAGAAAACATTCATATCTGAGATTTTTAACAGTGCACCAAGAGTATAAATTTGAAGCTAAAGCTGCTGATCATTTCTATTTCTTCTTGGCTCAAACACTGAATCTGATTCTGGTGAAATTTGTGAAATCCATAGAGTAGGAATAGTTGACAGGTAGGTAGGAAGGTAAGCAGGTAAATAGAGATAGAGAGATAGAAAGATGGAGAGACAGAGAAAGAGAGAGATTATTTGAAGAACCAGAAAGAATTATACTAACATTTTTTGAACTTTTTATTTTTGGGAACACCAATGTACTGATGCAGGTTTTCTCTGTGTATTTGAGCACTCACATTGTCAAAATCATATCTTTCCTTCCCTTCCCTGCTGTAATTTTGCTTTCTGTCCTCTTCCTGTATCTTAATTGACCTGGGTAGGTGATCTCTCACTTTTTCTTTTATGTTTTTAAACTTTTTTTTAGGTGCTAAGGACATTACTATTTAAGAAATGCCTTACATCCCCTATCCTTTTTGTTTTCTAAGAAGGCCTGCAATGTAAATTCAGGGTAAAGAGCTATTCTTGGAGACAATGTATTATGTTTCAAAGATTACTGTCCCTGCTTTCATATCAGTGTAAAAAGAGTTTTGGGGGAAAAGTGTTGAGTCCCCCTGTCCTTGGACTAATATTCTCCAGCATCTGATATCAGTGAAGATGCAGAAGAAACAGGAATCCTGATAAAAATATGACGATAACAAAAATATGAAGAGTAAAAGAAATGAATCAGAAGAGAGGAATAAAATTCAAATTGCCCCTGATATAATGGAAAACTGGGGTGACACCAACAAATGGCTAACTAGTTGCCAACACTGTAAGGGGTTAGAGCACATCGATGTTGGTAAGCTATTTCTCAAGAGGAAAAACTCCTGAAACATTTCTGTATGCAAGGGCAAGGCAAGAATAGGTAGGATTCCAAGGCAAGAGAAAGGACATTACACTTGCTATAGGACACTTACTATAACTTTTAGACTAACCTTGGACAGATTAAACACAAACATCATTTCTCTAGATCACCAGGGACTAGAGGACTTGGAGAAAGGTTAGCATTTCCCCTCTAATTAGCAAAATGACTGTATTCCAGTCCTGTTTCTTTGGAGGGTTCACAGCTGCCCAAGGACTGCTGGGGAAAAAATAGGTCAGAAGTGCTACCCTTTCAAAAGAGCCCTCACAATTCACCTTGTCCCTCTGAAATCTCAGAGGTTAGCTGTAACAGGCAAAGAGTTGTCACTGTGAATTTTGATAATTCATACCTTTGTTTTTATTATTTTAAAAACCATCTTCCTCCTTTTGCATGAAGATTTCCCCTCAAGAAAAGATTACTTGGAGTGATCACAGCTTCAAGCTGAAGCTATTTTTTTGTTGACCATGTACTTGAACAGATGGGATGCTGGCTCAAGACTGCTGGTGTTTAAAATTAGTCTGTTTTTCTTGTTCCTTCCTGAGAGTGTCCATCAGAGTTTGAAATCCATGTGCCACCAGGCCTCGAAAGCTCCAGGGGAGTTTTCTAGCTACAGCAATGATGTTATACTTGGGGGATTTGTTTCCTTTTTAAATATTGATGAAACCTTACAGAGTTGCACCAAAGAGCCAGAGTTTTACTTATTTTCACAGTAAGTACTTCTTTCTTCTTTGAATTATGTTCATTACAGCTTCATAAAAATCTGATAGAATCTAGCCAAGAGGCAAGTAATGCTGGTTCAGATGTCACATTTACTGATACTATACATTATGCACATAAAGAGAGATCTTGAGATTACCTATATGTACTCCAGACAGCTGTTTTTGTGAGTAGATGACAGAAACGAATGTTTTTACAGCTGCTTGTGATCAGCTGGGAATCACAGGTTCTATCATGCTCTGAGCCATTAATGCAGCCTTTTACAGATTCAAGCTTTGACCAAACCTTATCTTTTTAATCACTTTGGAGCTTAATTTTTTAATTTTTTTTTTATTGAAAAGCCTTCAGAACTGCAAGTTTAGTATTTCTGGGTAAGTCTTCCTTCAATCCATTTAAAAAGAAACACAAAGTGTTTCCAGCTTTGTAAATTCTTTATTTTTTGCAATATACAGCAAAAATGTGATTATAGTGTTGTTTTTGGAAAGTTTTCAAATGCTAAGGGTTTGAATGAAATTGATTTAAAGAAAGACTTTGGAGTTAATTAGAAAGATAGTCTTGGGTGGGAAAAAAATTTCTTGCTTGCATTCCAAGCTGATAACAAGACTTTGAAGGTTCATCACTAGAGAGCACCAGATGGCTACTTTAATGGAAATGGTTTATAAGTTGGCTCATGAAGTGCTTGGACTATTTAACTCTAAACTGGAACCAAACGTTGTTATTGAAGAGGAACAAGTCCCTTTGAAGATAACCAAAATGGGCTTTAAGGTAGACTTAAAAATTATAACCTACAAGAAAGAGATGAAAACACTGGATTTACAAATGGAATTGGATGATCATTTAAAAATTTAAAAAGACATACAAATAATGTATGAAAAGAGCAATGTGGATTACCTTTTTAAATTGGAATAAAGGAGATCTACTGGAGTTACTACATGAAAATTACAAATGGACTTGGATAAAGATGACAAGAATTTCAAGAGAAGAGACAAAGATAGTACAAGAAAGCAGAAATTAGAACTTAAATTATGGGACAGGATTGCTGGGAGGAAGAAGAAAAAAAATACAACATTGGTTGTAAACCATAACCATGTCATTTAACCATAACATTTGATTATGGTTAAATAATGAGTTACTATCCCTGGTGATGCTTAATGGAATGAATTTAATGAATTTAGTGAATTATAATGCATGGCTCCTATCATGTTGTTAAAATATTTGCAGCTTTTGGTCTGGTCAGCATAATGTGCAAAGCAGAAAGACTCTAAGTAAAAAATCAAAATTTATCTCCTTCGCACAAATAGCTGAAATTACCCACAAAACTGGTTTGCTTCTTTTTATAATATATGATTTGTGCTTGTTCACTCTTATTTCAGCATGATACCAAAAAACTTCCAGCACATTCTTTCTATGTATTTTGCCATTCATGAGATCAACAAGAACACCAAGCTGTTACCCAACATAACACTAGATCTGGAGGTTTATGAAAACAGTTTCAAAGTCAGGCTGGCCAGCAAGCACCTTCTGGATCATCTCTTTTTGAAACAACAGAATCCCATCAACTACGATTGTGTCAGAAGGAACAAGAGAAAGATCTTGCCTATCATTGGGGGCCTCACCTCCTCAAATTCCATCCACATGGCCCACATTTTGAACACCTACAAGTTTCCTCAGGTATGAGCATTTTTAACAGATCAACTTGCAGTTTTAGAAATGATCAGTCCACACAGAATGTGTAAGGTTAAAGCATACTAGTCAGCAAACTGAACTGCATTTCTTTCTATTGGGAATATATTTATTTAAGGGTTTTAATTAATCATTTGTTCAAAAAAAAAAAAAGCAAACATAACTCATAATAAACACTGACAGTTTTCTAAAGCAGAGGATACGCAAACAGATGGCCTCCAGTATTTTGGAATTTCTGCCCAGGAATCCTAACTAGGATTTCCAGGGTCACTAACATTTGCATTATATGTTCTACCAATATACATGGTGCCATCTGCAATTTTATGCCAGTATCTCAGACTTTACTCTTTTGCCCAAAGAAGTGCCATTTTGATCTCCTCCTAAACTAACATGTAATCTTCTTTGATGCAACCTTGCAACTGCCCACTCCCAGGACAAGTTGTAAGGATGCAAAAGATTATCCTGGCCTCAGACAGTTATGCATCACCTTTATAGGAATAAATGCATTAGGACATTTCTTACAAGAAAACCATGGATATCACTGAGGAAAATTGCATGTTTCCACTTCACAGATCCACATCTTAATGGTGCAAATAAGGATGGGGTGAAAAGTACTAAGAACCATTGATTACAGACCAAATGTTCATTAAGAAAATGGGTCAAAAAGACCTCCACTCATTGGTAATCATCAGTTCCCATCAGTTTTAATGAGCCTATCCAATGATGAGAAAAGATAGAAAATGAAATCTACAACATTTCCCAATTCTGAATGGGAACACAAGTTCTCAGACACTCTGGTGTGGAGGTTATGATCTTCCATGTAAATCTTGATGGCAACATTTGGGTTTTTGTAATTCAGTTGTAATGTCACAGTAGCACCCAATATTCTAGGGAGAATGGAACAGCTTTATGTTCTTTGCTAGAAAAGGATTTTCAATTTAATTGTCAATGCATCTTTCTTCCACGCAGCTCAGTTATGGCTCCTTTGACCCAGTCCTGAGTGACAAAAGGAGGTTCCCTTCCTTCTTCAGTCTGGTTCCCAATGAGAACTTACAGTATGAAGGGATTGTTCATTTACTGAGGCATTTTGGATGGAACTGGATTGGCCTCTTAATGTCAGAGGATGAGAGCAGGGAAACCTTTCTCCAAAATCTCCAACTAAAGCTCTTTCAGAATGATATTTGCATTGCTTGGATGAAGTTGATCCCACTTTTGATAAATTTGAGAGCAAATAAAGATGCCCTTCTTGCAAGCCTAGACAATGTAAGAGATGCCCTGTTACAGGAGAAAATCAATGTGTTCCTTGTCTCTGGTATTGCCCAATCTATGGAGAGTTTACAATGGGTTCTACATTTCTGCGAGTTTTCCATGATGAGTCCAATAGCTCACAGAGTGTGGATCGTGACCTCTCAGTGGGATTTCACTGTCACTTTAACCCCAGCGGGGAGTTTCCCAGCCCAAACTTTCAATGGTTCCTTATACTTCTCACTCCACACAAACATGGTGCCAAGATTTCAGGAGTTTCTTGAGAGCATAAACCCTTTGTTAAATTCCATTCCTTACATTGGTTGGTTCTGGGAGTCTGCATTTCACTGTTCACTCCCTCCGTATCGCAAAGGAGAAAAATGCTGCACTGGGAAGGAAAAAATAGGGAGTCTCCCTGGCTCTGTGTTTGAAATGACCATGTCTGGAGAGAGCTACAATATCTACAATGGGGTTTATTCTGCAGCACATGCTTTGCAAGCAATGGATTTAAGAAGAAGAAAGCCAGCTTCTCGGAGGAATTGGGATCGAGCAAATCTCTGGGATATTCAGCCATGGCAGGTATGTCATCGCTCTTCTCAGATACATCTGTGTAAGGCCTGAAGAGGATGAGGTGGGAAACACCAGTATAAATGCAAGCAATGGACTGTTATCAATTAACTGTCTGCAATTAAATTGCTAATCTAGTTCAGCCACATTGAAAGGTTTTCTCCCAATTTAAACCAGCTGCTTCAGAAGGGGTTCTCTTCTGGAGATCTGTCATTAACTGCTCTACCCTGGTTTAAAGCCTCATAAACTTTATCAGTTTTTGTGTATGAAAACATGCACACACGCACACAAAGACCCTGCCAAGAATCTCTCACAAGAATTGAGATGCTGCAAGACTAACAGAGAAATATTTGTGACCTATAAAATATAGAACTATCCCAGCTGGTCTCTCAGTCTTCTGTATGCTATCTCTCCCATTTTCCTTCTGGGAATTGTACGTTCCTGTTATGTAGCCCAGCTGCTATACATGCATTTTCATGAAAAACTTTTGCATATATACAGAATTTTACTTCTGCAGCTGCATTCAGAAGAAAGATCATGGGAATCTGCTGTGTTTGACTGATGGGATGTGCTGCTTGAATATAAAGGAAATTGAGTGATTTCCCCCTTGTTTCTCTTTCTAAGGGTGAAAAAATGCCTCATTCTTAAGTTATATATTCACAACAGGTTCAGCACCTGGCCAGGCTTATCTGGGTTCAGAAATCAATCAGGGTGTGGCAACAGCAGTCACTCACTGTTGATTAGACAAGGAATTTGGGGGGGGGGGGGACCCTTGGGATTTTTAGAAAATAATTTTTATTTGAAGTTTTAACTGCAATAATAAAAGATAATACAAACTAAAAAGGAAAAGAGAAAGAGAGAGTAAAAGGTGCATGAAAACAAAAAAGAAAGAAAAAAATAGAAAGAAAAAGGAAAAGAAAAAACCTAAGAAAGCAAAACCCCACCCTCATCAGGACAAGTACAAACAATTTCACTATCTTGTCACCTCCTCTTAATTAACAGTTATAAAACTCTTCATCCCATGACTTGATTCTTAACTATAAACAAGTCTAATAATCAACTCTTTTCCAAACCAGGTATCAACAAAAAGTCCAAACAGAGCCCTAAAATAATTACATTAGTTAACAAATGTAAAACTCATCATTCCATATCTCACCTCTTAACTGTAAGCAAATCCAATACACACTTTTCAGTCCTGATGTCAGCAAGACCAGAAAGAACCACCCAAAATAACAATATGTCCCATTTTAACCCTGATCAAATAAGCCAACTTTGTATTCCTTCCTTTTGCATAAAATAATCTTGTTTCTTAATCCATTCAAATGATTACTGACCCTTGTCTCAAATTTCTTCAAAACTTTAACAAGCCTCTTTTGTAAGTCCAGCAAAAAGAAATTATCCCAATTGCTCTCTGGGGTTGGCATTTTTATTTCCTTCTTAATTTTTAAAGCCTCATCAGATTTTTTTTTTTTAATGTCCAATAAGAAATTCTTGTTCATGTTGTTCTCCATGCTTAAGTCAGCTAGGTTTTGTTGCAAATCTTTTTCTGTAACAGCTTCTTCTGAGAATAGACTGTTCATGAAAACACACAACATAGCTGATATTGATTCAAGATCCCAGTGCAATTCCTCAAAATTATCTCTGAATGCTATTATAAGTTGCTTCTCTTGTTATGTCTCCAATATTGAAAATATTTTTATTTCATTTGTGTTTATTACATGTATTGCATGTATTGCATTTATTTATTTAATGCATTTATTCTTTAAAATTAATTTCAAAGGCTTAATATTTAAAATCAAATATTCCAACATTTTCTGAGCCCATAATTGATTTAAAACTTTCTGTAGCCAAAACCTTGTCTTGCTTTTTGTTGTGCATTTTGAATTCTTAAAACTTATAAAGATACAGTTTCATTTTCTTGTATCAAAGATTGAAGGCACTGATCCAGTGTTTCCAGCCTTGCCATTTTGAAGGAGTCTAACTTCTTTAAAGTAGCTAATAGGCAATTTCCAAAAATGGTTAGCAAGGGAAGAACAATGTCCTTTGAAGGCTCCGACTGTGGCTGGAGCAAGAATGATAAATTCCCTCATCTCCTGGTTCTTCTACCTTCTGAAGACTGCTGCCTTGCAGTCTCCTTGTAAGGAGAAACCATATGGAGTACAACATGGATAATCTCACAACCTCTTTCCAGAGAGGTTAAAGGAGCTGATCTGCAAGTTGGCTTCTTGTTCTTAGTTACAATCGTCTACCATGTTCCTGAGGAAGTCCCACCCCCCCCCCAAAAAAACCCTTGGGATGAGGCAATAAGAAACCATTTATTTACTCTTGGAAAGAAACTTTGCTATGATTCTGAACATAGCCAAAATTTGGGGAAGATTAGGATAATTCTGGTCTGTTCTTACTTTTCTCCTCCCTCGAATCCAGCTTCACCACTTCCTGAGAAACACCCATTTTAATAACAGTGCAGGAGATGAAATCTTTTTTGATGAGAAGGGGGACTTTGATCCTGGATATGACATCTTCAACATGGTCACATTCCACAATAATTCCTTTCAGAGAGTCTGGATTGGAAGGATGGTCTCCAAAGCCCCTGATGGGAAAAAGTTCACCATCAATGAAAGTGCCATTGTGTGGAATCACAAGTTTCAGCAGGTGGGACATTTGGGGGTACTCTAATTAGGTAGGCTATAATTTCGGGGGGGGGGAGAAGATATTGTTCTTTGATGACCTGAAAGTCCACAAGTGAAGGACAGTGATGATATCCTGGAGCCTCATGGTTTTGCTGGATATTTGGTTTGGTATTTATGAAAATATCTACATGGAAAGTTTGGTTACTATCCCAAGTTGCATTTTGGAATTCATATGAGCTAAAAATATGTATAAGTGGGTGTGGGGTTTCTTTTCCTCAATATGCTACTCATTTTAAAAATTTGCTTTGAGAGGTTTTTTTTTTTTAATGAACAAAATAAACATTAGGAGGAAATAGTTTCAAAATGTGATGAATCTTCATAGTAGATACATTATGTGCAGAATAAATATGAGCAGGATATTATTTCTCTATCCAATTGAAAAAAATAAGCAAGTGTGTATAAAAACCAAGTCGAGTAAATATGCTGGCACTGGACAAATTTTTTTCAAGTAAACTTTTCCTTGTTTTCCACAAGGGGAAAAAAAAGAACCTTTTTGAGAATTTCCTCTCATTTTTAAAACTCTGCAATAGTATTTCCATTTGTAGTATCCCCTATTTAAACTTTATCTTAGGAAATGTTCTAGATGCAAACTTATGAATGGAGAAACAAAGAGAGCAAAATGGAGGTACAGTGGTACCTCGGGATACGAACTTAATCCGTTCCGTGACTCTGGTTGCAAC